>VXBO01003524.1:0-89522 GCA_013400135.1 Rhinoptilus africanus | reverse complement strand
GTGTTCAGTCACTACAGACTCCCAGAACCTCATCATTTTCTTATGAGGACATACTGCTGGTGGGTTTTTCAGGATGCTGAGATTCTGGTCACAGAGGACTTCAGCACTTTCGCAGTTAGTCCTCAGCAAAAGACGTGCAAATCTCAGAGCTAGACAGGAATTGAAAGGGTTGTGGAATATGCTGTGCCCAGCCAAATTCACTTTGGAATGAATGTGGCAGGGATTTTTTTTTTCTTTCTTGAGGCTGTTGGATGCAAGTAGGATCCTATAGTTCTTTGTAGACTAGAATTTGTAAGAAACTCTAAACATAATCATGTTCCTGTTGAAAATCTGGTTTAAATAAAAGGGTTGGGGTTTTTTTCAGTAGGATTATTCTAAGCAAAACTTTTTGTTCTGAACAGAGAAAGGAAATCTTTCATTTCATTGTATTGGGAATATGCTTGAGGAAAACAGTCTTCAAATTCATGGTATTTCAGCCTAGCTAAATATGGCCTGTGCTGCTGAGGGGTTCCACACCATGTCTTCTCAAGACCTGCATTAGATTAGGCAGTTGGGGGAGGACTGTTGCCTAGATGATCGCCTATTAACTCAGCACCTTTGAACCCTGTTGGTCCTGGTAGTGAAGTAAGGAGAACATTTGCTTCTATCCATCTGGTTCATCCAGCTTCAGCTAGTGCAAGTCTGATGTTACGGCCAAATAATTGAGGGATACTGCCAAATAGTTTGGAAAAAAGGAATATACCACAGTGAATATCAGTACTGTTTCTGTTTACTGTCTGCCCTTCATCTCATAAAATATAGGAGTTGCTGTGAAATACAACATTTTCTAATAGTTGAGGCTTTCTCTGAGGTGTAATGATTTGGTTCCTTGTCTTCCTCTTTACCATAATGTCTTTCTGGATATAGTTCTACCAGATTACAAGTCGTCCTGTCGCTTTCTCGGGGTGATACTCTGGAGGAGAATTTCTGAGGGCTTGCCCATAAAGTTAATAAATATCTGTGCTATGGGTATTCAAAGGTGAAAAACCAGGAGCAAACTGCTTTCTCTACATGTGCCTACAGCTCTCCAGGATATACAAATTGGACAGCTGTGAGTAATTATTAGAGCACCTCATCAGGTAAGTGGCAGGGATTTGAGTTCAACACGTCCAGGTTCTTTTGAAGCATGCAGTGAAGTTAATCTGTCGTTATGGGCATCTCCAATAAATCCTTTTTTCTTGAACTATTATCTAGACCACAATGCCTTTCTGCAGTATAATACTTTCTCATAGATATTAAGGATTTGTATAAAGCTATATTGTTCAATTAAATGTGTACTTTTTATGTGGCAATTGAGTAGCGGCAAGGGTGGAATTAGGACCTTAAATCCCAGAGAACTGTAAATGCTCTGACTGCGCTTACAAACAATGCACTTATATTTTGAGGTTGTTGTGGCCATGAAAAGAAAAACCTACCAACATCTCTGAAGAATAGCCACAAGCAGTTTGAAAGCCTACGGGTAAGAGTAAGAGACCAAGGCAACAAAGGGAATCTCGTGGTTGGTGTCTGCTGCAGGCCACCCGATCAAGGGGAGCCTATTGATGAAGCCTTCTTCCTCCAGCTATAGGAGGCATCGCACTCCCAGGCTCCTGTCCTGCTGGGGGACTTCAACCACCCTGACATCTGCTGGAGAGGTATCACGGAGAGCTGTAGGCAATCCAGAACACTCCTGGAGTGCATCAAAGAGATGTACGTAGTACCTCAAGCCAGGTAATAGACAGCCCCACCAAGAAGGGATGCGATACAGGACCCGATGGTCACCAATGCAAGTGAGCTAATTGGTGATGTCAAGACTGGGGGCAGCCTGGGCTGCAGTGATCATACACTGGTGGAGACACGTATCTGCCAGTTAATTAATTTGGGAAGAGGTGTTCTTCCCAGCTCATGTTGTATAAATTTTTCCTAAAGTGATGAAGTGATCTTTATTTCAAATATCCTGTCTTTATTTTTCCTTTTAATTAGAGGTTTGAGCTGATTTCGGGAAAATGTTTATTTTTTCCCAGTATTTTCTTTAGCCTAGATTTATTTATTCACCCGGTTTTTGTCAGAGGTCCTAATTAGATTTCTGAGTCTGGCTTTTAAATCCTTGGAAATTGGAATTTCTTATATCAACATTGTCATTGCTGTAGTTACAGGTCATGTGCTTTTCTGTTTTCAAACCAGACATTGATTTGTAATTGCCTGATTTATTTTTAAGCTGCTTAAGAAAAAGAAGGGGGGTGTGTTTCAAAGCCGTTTGAAGAGCAACCCTGAAGTAATCTCCACAACATTTATAAGGATATAAATAGTTATCTCTATTTCTTTTTTGTTTTTCCCCCAAATGTGTAATGTTAATAAATTCTCTCATTGCAAAAAGCAAACAATGCATCTTTATAAACAGTGGGATTGTAACGAACATCACCAGTCCTCTGGTTGTAAAAACATGCTCACTCCAAAAGAACAGAATGAAGTGAAACATGATGCATTTAAAATACACGTTTTTGTCCTGGATGAGAAAATGGGAGTACAGGGAGTCCATATAATCATCTGATCCTCTCAGTGTCACATAAGAGGATGGATGTGCACTGAGAACAGTGCCTTTAGCTGTCCCACTCCATGAGAATCCTGCCCTCGCTTGTACATCCTTGATTATCCTTGTAAACCCCCCAAACATGGTGAATCCGAGTTCCAGGTAGTTTTCCATCTGTGTCGAAAGGCTCTTCCTGTTCTTATTTGGCTTTATTGTAGGGTATCAGTGTCTAGAAGCCTTTGCTTTGATTTCTAGATAGTAAATAAAAACAGCTTGGCAATTCCATGATTCTGGGATTTCTTTGCTAGTTTCTGTTACTGTGTTTTAATGGAGGAGAGGCACTCACTGTTGCTTTCTTTGTGGCGTATTTCTATATAAATGAATGGGAAACTATGACAAGGATGTTTGTCAAGCTTGAAAGTAGCAGAATTCATTCCCTTTATGGCTTCTCTTTCAAAATGACCAGAGCCTTTATTATTTACTGTGTGCTCTTTGCTCCAACTGTAAAATAGGCAGCTCCACTTTGCCTGGGTAGGAAAAGTGCATGGGATCTGTGCTAGCAGCGAGTATTTCATGTGAAGTTTTGTCTCTCCCTTTGACCGAATACTTAGTATTTTGAGTATCTCGTTGGGTCTGAGTGTGTTTTATAGGCACAGGTTGCAGGTGCTGATACCCGTGACATTCTTTGTGACACCTCACTGTATCTGACTCTC
This sequence comes from Rhinoptilus africanus, assembly GCA_013400135.1. Classification (NCBI taxonomy): domain Eukaryota; kingdom Metazoa; phylum Chordata; class Aves; order Charadriiformes; family Glareolidae; genus Rhinoptilus; species Rhinoptilus africanus. The sequence continues at coordinate 86,261 of VXBO01003524.1, read as the reverse complement.
AGCTATGTTGCTGTCTTATTTTTAAGTTTCCTGAAGGCAGCAGCCTTTCTTCTTTGTTCAATAACTGTACCTTGCTGTAGACAGTGGGGGCATAGTCCAGAGCTGGTTTGCCTAGGCATTATGGTAAAGTAAGTAACAATATGTAATAAAATAAGAAGACTTTTAGTCTAATTCTCCTTATTTATGTCCCTAGGTAGTTCACTTGGATGAAAGGGAGGGTTTACTTTAACTCAAAAAATATTTTTTGTAGACAGGAATTTTGTTTGGATTTTACTTATGCAAAACCACAAGAAAAAGTCAAATGCTTCAGTAAAATTCAGTAAAATTGCTTTGAAGATACACGTTCAAATTTTAAGATCCTAATAAAAAGAATATATCTGTGAAAGCACGTCTTGGCTAAAAATGAGTCACAAATAAGCTGTCTTGTAAGACATCAATGAAAATCCATCTCTGAAAGAGGGTTCTCTTTGAGAACAGTTATAATGAGGTGTTTCCCTGAGATGCATCCAAAATGTCTTGCGCCTGATGGTATGGTAGTATTCCCAAGACTACAGGCAGCTGAGATTTTCAGTAGTATTTAGCATTTTTCATACCTTTTAGTTTATTGGCTTTTCAAGCACAATTGAATACTGATCTTCTGAGATGGTTCTTAGTGTTCACACAGAAAACAGTCTGTGTGATACTACATCTTCAGGAACGTTATTCATATTTTGGGAGACTGAGAGGTTGGGGATATGGATCATTTTAGCAGAAAAACTTTCTGTTTGCTATGGTAGACATTTCTGCAAGTTCTCTTGTTAATACTCTGCTCCTGCAGTCTGCCCTTGAGATGCTGTACTGTCACAGTGAAGTTCAGAATCAGCTTATCAGGAATGAGACTTGAATCTGGAAGTTAATATTGCACTCAGCTGCGTCGTGGCTAACGCTGTTTCAGCGAGTCACTGAATTGTCATCGGCTTCTGCTGAAATACAGACCTCATGGTACGGATACTTGAGCACATGCTATGCAGAAGCTCTGGTAGTTAGATGCAGTTTTGCTTGTACACATTCTACCTGCAGATATTGAAGCAGCGCCATTTAACCCGATTATCAGTACATACATAATATCCTGTAAATTGTGATTCAGCTTGGACATAACTAATAGAAGGTTTTTCTAAGGACATACTGTGTGCAAAACATTGCTGTTTAGGTACAGCCTGGAAAAGCAGGAATATTTCTCCGAGCTGCTTGCTAAAGAGTTGTTATGTTCATGCTGTGCTGTCTTCTAGGCATATGCATGGCCTGTTATTTGACTGATTTATGCAGTGAAGCGGCCAGACCAGGAGTTGTTTCAGTTTAGAAGAATCTTAAACACAAGGTCCTTTTAAGGTATCTCAAGACATGCACTCCAAACAGTAATCACGTTTTTTTTAACGTTAGCATTATGCTTGGAATTTTTGACCTGTGAATGAAGAGATCATTTTGCACAAATTTCTTTGTAGTCACAAGTTTAAAACTAAAAGTGTTCATTTGCCTCATTCTGTGCCTATATTGTCTCTTTTCTAGGTCCCTCTGTACAGTAGTGTGCAAGTGGACGTACACTTCAGATGGAGGTTGGGATGACAGTTTCTGGAAAATGATCGGTTTGGAAGATTTGGTGAAGGATAAGTATGAAAAAATAGGTAAATCTGGGTGTTGCTTTGTTTTATACCTGTACAAATACAACAAAAAGTCATATGCATATATATATGAAATGTACTTACATATAAAAGATCTCTTGCTGTAATATTGTGAACATCAGCAGAAATGTAGCAGGACTTGATGAAGCTTCAGGTGGCTTGATAACAAGGCTGGATGCCTTTCCTAAGTACAATTTTTACTTGGCGTAGTCGTCAAAAACTGTGTTTAAATGTTACACATTCTACTCCTGAAGGGCCTGGCTAGCCTTTTGTACTGCTCAGCCTCAACAATAGAGCGGTAAATGGGAGCCTCAGCAATTGATTACATGAAGGAAGCACCTGATATGGGTATATTGGATGTCTGGCCACAACATAATAATTTATAGCTGTTACTGATAGCAAGTTTTGTGACTTGTACCAATCTCTCTTAATTTTAAAAAAAAAGTGCTAGTTCTGCTTGTTATTATCTTCATACTGTTTTTTTTCACTCTCTTAGAGCCTTAACTTTAATTAGAATGGTAGCCTTGCTAATAGCAATTCCTACAGCAGATATTCATTAAAAGTCCATAATGTTAATATACCAGAAAATTTCCAGGATAACTTTATTAGACTTTCCCTGTTAAGTTAATGGACTTTTAATGGATGTCCTAAGCAGACATGTCATTAACAAGAATATTACCAGACATGAATTAAAATATGCTCATTCATCAAAGTTAATTATCTGAAATCTCCTTTGATTTTTTTTTTTTTAATGTCTGGCACTTTGAACAAGTTTGTACAGCAGTTTAAATGCAGCAACACGAAAAGGAACTGGTGGAGGGAGGACTGTAGTGAAATGAAATGTAATGAAATCTATAAAAATTTCTGATCATCACAAAATATATTATAAGTCATTTTCAAGTTGTCAGAAAATGGTACTTGAAAGCTTTCTTGAATAGATTTCAGCTTTTCCCCCTACAACCGAAACTGCTTATGCAAAGGTATAAAGCCTATTAGGAATAGTAGGCTTTTAGCTTCCTGGGGTTTTAGTTTGAATACAATTCTTACAACATCTATCACATGCGGCTTTTAGCAAATCTTCAACAAGTTAAAATAAGACTTGCAATAAATACATGTTTTTACCAGAAAATTGAACATCTCGGCAGCTGGTGGTCTCATGGAAGAGTATTTCTAAAATAAGTTATTTATGAAGTGTAAGCTAAGGCTTTAATACAATATTTATGCAATGCACTTCAAGGACAGTGCAAAGCAATTTGCCATTTTAAGTAACTAAACATACATGTTTTAAATGATAAAGTAGCCATTAATAAGAAGGCCCTTTTGTTGTGATGGAAGCCTCATAAAACTAATCTATGTATGGCTCAACATTTGGCAAGACAAAAATCATTAATTTCCAATATCAGACTTACATTTTTGTTAAAACACAATGTTTACAAGATAAACCAGCAAATTAACTTCTGTTGGTAGGTGTTTCTTGCAAGACAAAAATGTTTTCCTGAGCTAATGGGGAAAGTGTCTACTTCCCTGGGCACCTGCATTGATTTTCAAGAAATGAAACACAGAGTACCTGGGTGCATCTCAGCTGGAACTGGAGAAGCAGAATCTGACCTCCAGCACTGCACCAAACTGTAGGCTAGGACTTGAAGCTTCTGAAGAGCACATAATTTTAGTCACCTTGAGAAACCCTTTGATTTTCAGATTCTTAGGACGATTACCTTAGGTGTATCCAAAGTATAAGACACTTTTTGTTTTGCATACTAATGCTGAAACCTGGCCTGGGGTTGAATATATGCTTATTTCCATGACCATTTGTCTCACCTTGCATTTTTAAAAAGGAAAGTGTTCCATTCATTATATTTAGCTGTGTGATAAAATCACAAAAAAAGCAGAACAGTGACTTTCATTCATGTGTCTATGAAGAGGGAGTAAGGAACTCTCTGTATGAATTTTGAAACAAGGTAGCAACTACTCCTTCATTCCTTTGAGTTTATCTTCTGAACTGTGCCTGTTGGAGGCCCTTGGAAGGGGTCTCAGAATGAGACAAAAAGACACCGAAACAAACCAACTCAGTCCCTGCTCGGAAGCTACTCAACAATGCTTAGGTCTGTGTTGTGTGCTGCGGGAGCCTTTGCTTTCTGCCACCCCTAATCTTCTCAGTGTCCCTTTACACGGGAAAATGGGAACGGTAGCAACTCTCTAACTACCAGCTCCCAAGGTGTCCGCATTGGTGGCGAGGCACCGTCACTGCACAGACGTCCTCCCAGGAGCCCACAAATGCTGCCCTGAGCACATCGAACAGGATAACACCTTGCACAAACTCAGCTCAAGCTGTATTTATACTGTTGCTTCAGGGTGCTCTCCTCAAAGTGAACAGTCTCAGCTGCCGTTAACTGCAGCACGTTATACAAAAGGAAGGCGATTTGTTTAAATAACTCACATGGATGAACGGTCAGAGTGTGTGTTTCCAGGAGGTACATCATCGTGTGCTACGGCTGACAGGAAAGAATTTGAAGCAGTAGATTTAGCTGGCTTGCAGATTAAGGAACTCAAAATTGCCAGATAACGTAGGTAGGAGTAAGTTGAAGGAAGATTGCACATGGTCAAAACTCCTCCTAAAATGAAAACAAAACCAAAACCCTAACAAGTCTGAAGTAATTCTAGTGGAATTTCCTTTTCTGTTCTCAAGCTTGTCCAAGTCCGTGTATGTCTGCTCAAGGATTGTTCAGCTCAAATACAAGGATGTATTTTTATGCCTGCACATTCCCCTTGTAAAGAGAGATAATAGTAATTTTCTCACATATCTTTCCTAAAAGATTAGTAGGCTCTGAATCATCATTTCTTTCTAAACAAAGCAAAATTTCACAAGATAAAATTAGCAACATTTTCTTACTGTAATAAAAGTAAATGGAGAGTTTACCAGTTTAAAATAGGCAGAAAAGCTATGTTTTTTTAATCGCTAGTGAAATAACTTTTTCTCAATCCAACTATAGAAGAAGAGTTATGACTAGACTTTTTTTTTTTGAAGTAGCTTTAACTTTCATGACACTGGAAATATTTATGGAAATTACCTGAGAACAACTTCTTTAATGTACATATTTCTTTATTCTGACAAATACACTTTTAAGCATCACTTTTAAAATGTCTTGCCCTTTAAAAACGTATTTACTGTAATCAGAATGGTGGTTGTGGTTCCAGGTAGTACGCTTCTCTTAGTTTCACTTTAACTTAACATATGACCTTGTTGATAAGGGAGACCCTCACATTTGACCTTTAGGATCTTCCACAAAAGCTTTCCCACATCAAGGCGTGGGTTCACATATGAAAATTCCCAGCCCTTTTGACATTTGACGTTTCTCAGAGCAGACTAATCTTTCAGGGAATCCACATAAGTAGTTGTTTGTGGTCCCTTCTGTACATTGTGAATTTACTGATCACGTCTGTGAAGGTAAAGAGTGTTATCTGCAGATACTACAAAATTTATTGATCCCATTAATTTGCCCACCAGGAGAGTAGAAGATGGCTTGTATTCAAAACCACTATGAAAGTGTTGTGTACTATAGGCATTAGCATTTTTCTGCGGTGGTGAAAGCATATGATGAGTATCTCTTTGTGGTATTATAAAACCTAGAAAGACATTAACAATTCCGTTAAAATTTCATGTACTATAGACCTCTTAGGGTACTGAAGCGTATATTCCATTTGGAGGAAAATGCCTGATAAATTTTCACCATAGCCCTCTACTTCAGGGGCTACTTAAGGGACCAAATAACGATTTTTTATTGAATGGTAATATTTTATGCCAGGTCTTTTTTTGGTTGAAGATGATGCTTTTGTCTGAGAGCACTGCAGGTATTGCAGAATAGGTTTTATTTTTCTTGTAGATAGTGTGTTGAAGGCTAAAATGCTCTTTTTTAAAGGGGTCTTTTCATCTAGGATGAAGCAGCACCCTGATTTTAATTAAGTATTTTTTTGAAAAGCAAGCTTCATACTTGGAAATACAGCCCTTCAACATGATAAGGATTTCATAATCCAGCTTTTCCTGACTAGGAATTTATAGCCACATCCTCGAAAGTGAATAAATACACAGCTCATAAGTATGTGTTCTTTATGAACATCTGAGGCAAAACTGAGAAAAGTATTCAGATTGCTTAAACCTCCCAAGTTTTACAGAAAGTCAATGCTAACCTTAAACTTCCAGTGCTTGAAATTAATATGCTAATGAAAATAACTCTTACATGGACAGACTGTGATATCAGCAGATAGGGTTTTGTAGACAACCATCATTAACAATCCTGTTCACAAAATGATAAACTCTCTCTTAAAATTACTTGAATTTTTTTCCCTTAAATTTTCATACGACTGGATAATATGGAGATGAGAGTTTTATGCCTGTCTTCAAGCAGCACTTCTCTCTGTTTCATAACTCTAAAACTGTAGCTTTGCTTAATTTGCTTTAGCATAAGCCTGGTAGAATTCTTTCGTGTTTGATTTTGACTTTGCAGGCGATGGTGGTGTGAAGAAGAACACCTTCCTGTCCTTATACATTTCTTTACTTAACTACTCTGGGTCTTTTACCCACTTGTCCTTAGCCACCTTAAAGAAGAATGTTTCCCATTTTCCACAGATTGTCTCAATCCATCTCCAGTATTCTGATTTTTTAAAATTTTTATCACTGTGTTTCCAGTTATAAAGGGTTTGACTTGACTCTAAAGTGCATCTATGGTTAGTGTCCTTTACTTCTGTACATGAGTAAAATACTGTCACCCTCCTTGTTCCAGCACTCTGCCTGCGCTTTAGTGTACAGCCCTAGCACTTTGCAATCTCTTGTCCCGAACTCTTCCCTTAAGTCCAAGACTTTGGAGACTGGAGGCTTGGTGTTTTCATGTACCTGGGCACTTGTGTATGACATTTGTGAGTGCCCTGAAAAGACGGATCTGTAGAATTTGAAGACTGGGTGTTCTCTTGATTGGTACCTGCTGTCATCCGTACTGTGCACAAGCTTTACAATATGCTGGGTTTCTGGTGTTCCTTTAGGCATTCAAACAAGGGGCAGAACAGCAGGTTGTTTATTCATGAACATGTTATTATATAAATGTTTGTGCTCTTGCATCTGCCAGTGTCTACTTTCACATACAAATGTGGAATGGTAATGAAGATAATGGTTTTGTATATCTCACTTCTTACACTTAAATAGAATCTGCTTAGGTTTTGTGTGTTGTCAGAAGTAGTCAGTTCTAATACTTGGAAATTCTACTCATTTATTTACATTTAGGCTGAAAATGGAAGGTTCAGTCCAGGGTGGGAGAATACAGTCAATATTGTGCTACAGCAGCTGTGAAGGGAGTGGTCACTCCATTTGTTCTGCCAGTTTTCTATCTCTTCCAAAGTCTTTGATGCCAGATGCTCCAGAGTATATGAGGGATTTCCTTGAAGGCTGAGAGAAAGGGATGATTTTTTTTTTCCGAGTCAGCTTGTAGCTGCCAGTTCTTCATAAAGCTTGACTGTACAATGAGCTTTAAACACCACACTTTGCAATTGGTAGAAAATAATAAGTAAAAGGATTCTCTTAAGTATGGGATCCCTTTATCTGTCTCTCGTTGGTCTTTTGCTATCCCAAATAAATTACAACACGTTACAATTTCAAAGAAAATTAAAAGGATGAATCAGAGGACATTTACACTTAGATGCTGTCAAAATCCATGGAATTTACAACTGAAAGAGTGTTCCAAATACGCTAACATTTTTCTGGCTTCCTGTCACTTCAGTCTGTCCAAGAGCTGTAGCAACTATAAAGGAGCTGAAACTGGCACAGTGCAAAGAGGTTTTGGGGTGTCTCCTTCCTCAAAGCCTCAGGCATTATTTCATGATACATGATTCAGCAGTAAGAAGTTAGAAAGAATTTTTCTCAGAAAAGCTACACGTTCCTGTGATTTCTATTTTATTTTATGTTTTTTCCATCCTGAGGTCACTGACTCAAATGAATGGTTGAGGTTAGAAGGGACCTCTGGAAATTATCTAGTCCAGCTCCTCCTGCTCAAAGCAGATCACCTACAGCAGGTTGCTCAGGCCTGTGTCGAGTTGAGTTTTGAGAATTTCCAAGGATGGAGACTCCAAAATCTGCCTGGGCAACCTGTTCCGGTGTCGTGACTAACTCTCCCCAATAAAAACATTTTTTCTTTTGTTTAAATGTAATTTCCTGTATTTCAGTTTGTGTGTGTTGCCACTTGCGCTGTCTCTGGGTGCCACTGAGAAAAGTCTTGCTCCGTCATCATTACTCCCTCCCGTTAGATATTTATATACACGTTGATAAGATTCCCCTCCTCCACCTCCAAGCTTTCTCTTTGCTGGGCTTAAAGTCTCACGTCTCTCAGTCCCTCCTTGTATGTCATGCCTCTGTCATCTTTTGGGTTCTTCTCTGGACTTGCTCCAGCATGTCCATGTTTTTCCTGTCCTGAGGAAGCCCGGTATAAAACACAACGCTGCAGATGTGGCCTCCTGAGCAGGGAGCAAGGATCGCCTCCCTTGGCCTGCTGGTGGCACTCCACCTATGGCAGCCCAGGAGGCTGTTGGCCCCCTGCGCTGCCAGGGCACCCCACCGGCTGGTGTTCAGCGTGGTGTCCACCCCACCTCACGGTCCTTTCCTGCCAAGCTGCTTTCCTGACAGTTGTCCCCCAGCCTGTCCTGGTGCCTGGGGTCCTTCCACCTCATGTGCACAATTTTGCTTTTCCCTTTCTTGAATTTCAGGAGCATCCTGTTGGCCAATTTCTCCAGCCTCTTCCGCTTCCTCTTCTTCTTCCTCTTTCCAATAACTGTTCTTTAATAGGCTGGGCTAAACTTGGGTAGCTCAGGTTTCTTCACAGTGTTTCCTGGGTGACATTTTCCATTCCTCTTCCGCTGTAAGGAGAGGAACCATCATTCACCCTGCTTATCATCGGGTTGAGTCCTACTGGCAGATGGTACCTTTCCACTTCTCCCTCCTCTCTGCTGCAATAAGTGAGGAGTACTCTGTGGTGTTCTTTCATCCTCAGGCTCCATCATAGCTTAGACAACTAATAGTAAAAGCATAGAGCTTTCAGAACAAAACAAAAAAATTTCCCACAGTCCACTTCTAGATTTCTGGTCTCCGGCTCTGTCTGCCTGAGGGAATCCTGTTTTATTCTACTCCGTCAACATTGCAGACTTGTGAACTTTCTCTTTCTTTGTAGTATAAAAACTAGGAGCTTTTTCTTTGAATTTGTTTTTAAAAGTCCTAGGAAAAGCTTTGAGCAGACTTTGAATCTGCTGTGATTGTTTAATATTTAAATTTCTCAAATATCCTCCTTTCTTATTTTTCATACAGTTCTAAAAAAAGAAGAGAAAAAAATACATTTCTCAGAATAGTTCTGGGTCATTTCTTCTTTTTACCTGGCTCTTCCTCTCCCTGGCCCTGATTTGTTTTTCATCTTCGTTTTTTTGCTTAAGCCTCACGCTGAGACACCTTTTAAAACAGCGATGTCTGCTTTATGAGTCAGGATTCACAAAAACAGAAGGACTATTTCAAACGATTTGCCGACTTCCTCCAAGTCAGAGGCTGTTGGACTCCCTAAAATTAATGTTTAAGTAGTTTAAAGTGTATCTTAGAACCAATCTTGATTTTATAATTTCCTGTGACGGAGAGCCCACTTCAGACTTAAAGGTTGTTGATTGTTAGTTGCTGTCATTTCTCAAAATTAATGAATTAATTAAAGAATACACCTATTTTTCATCTGAACTTTAACTTCCTACTCCTGTCTGGCAGACTGCAGGGACATGCCTGACCTGCATAGACTGAAATTTTCTACGTTAAAGGAAAACACTGAGCTGCTTGAGGTTTTTCACCAAAATTCTTATGTGAACTGTCATACTTCTCAATCCTTGTAATTGCTTTCCTGACTCATTTCTGAACCCTTTAGAATGCATCAGTGTCTTCTCAGTACAGGTATTAGAGCTGGATACTGTGTGAACGTGGTGGGGAATAAGCTTGTGCAGGTATCAGAAGCTTAGCTGAAAGACTCAAAAGCATCCTTTCAGTAACTGATCAGGTTATTTTTGGTCTGTCATTTCTTTCAGTTTTGAAAAAGGGGTAATTTTTTCTTCAAAGAGGAGTTGCTATCATGTGAATTATTAAAAAATATCCAGTAATAAAAAAACCCCTTTTAAGTAATAATCCATAGTTAATACAAGCCAAATTGCCTGTACAATCTTAGTGACGTGATTTACCAAACTGGTTACTTGCAGCTCTGAAAGTGTAACGATAGTCACATCATCTACCTTGATCGTCTTTGCGTTCAGAGAGACTATTAGTAGAACATTGTACTGCAAAGTGCCAGAAATCTGAATTACCAGCCTATTGAAATGATTGTTTGCGAGAAAAAGTGTGAGGTCAGGTGGCTGAGTTTGGATGCGAATGCATTGCATGTAGTTACTTGGTAAGACATCCAAATACACGTATTGTGTACCCACATGCCTGTCAGCATAGCGAGTACTGAACCAGGCATTGCAAGAGATTTTCATTCTGCCCTGTTCACTGAAATCTAGCAATGAAAACGCAGTCACGTCCATCGATGTACATGCCTAATGATCCAATGATGCAGAATGCTTTTTTTCTTTTTCTTTTGACCTTTAACCAGGAAAGCTTATTATTTATACATGAAGTAGCTCTCTTTTACTGGGACAAGAAGGCAGTAAGGCTTTGTTGAAGTAGGCACCTATTGGTCTGCAGACCAATTCACTTTTCAGCTTAATGAATCAGGATCTGCCTGCACATAGGTTGCCTGCTTTTGCCAGTGTTTAGCAACCTAATATGTCTGCCTTAAGTAATTACATGTTAGGTAGTTGAGATGTAGTTCAGCCAAAGGCATAAGCTGGATGGAAGAGTGGGATGGAAAGGACCCAAATTAGATTTGCCTCAAGCTACTGCGGCGGCTCGCATAGACAGAGATGGATTTTGAACTGAAGAAAGCCAAAGTGATTTTGTTTAACCAACTGGTTTTCTCACTTTTAAATAAGCTGGCCTATAATATCACAATTTGTTTTGGTTTTCCTGAATGAAAATCCTGACGTTTTTAACTGCCAACTAGGAAATTTTATGGAGGGCATTTCCATGTTTAGAAAGCCCCACATCTGACTGTTTCTAACACCAGCATACATTCAGTCCTAAGAAAAAAATAGTATTACAGTTTTATAGTCTGCATCATTATCCTGCTTCCTTCTGATCTTAGCGCTATCTGTGTTTGCTAACAGCTGGGTTAAAAACTGTAGACCAGTCAGCTGTACATGTCTCCGTTAAATGTGAGTATTGTATGTAATCGAGAGGGATATTTGGTAATGTATTGTATGTGATATAGGGTTGGGACAGTGTATCAGAAGAGTTATAATATTATTTATTCAGATTTCATGCATATCACAGGCTTTTGGCATTGTGGAGATTATTATAAAACACAGAAATTGGAGATTGTCTACAAGCTTTGTAACGAACAAAGGGGAGAAAATTCTTAAATTGCTTTTTGCACACCCCATTTGGATGGACGGTCCTTCTTTTTACTGAGGTCCTGTTTCCTTTGATGACTATTTAGCAGCATTTTGTTTAGATAACTTCTTCAATGGTTGTTATATATTGCTTATTTAACAGGATATCTGTTCTGTGTATTGTCTTTTAAATTAAAAAGCATTGAGATTGTCCAATTTGGGGGAGACTATAAAATGGAGACAAGTTTGGTTGTGTTTCTTTCTGTGTTTGCTGGGATTTCAACAAGGGCTTGAGATAGCCAAGTTCAAGTTTACTTGTGTCAAGATAGTGAAGAAAAGGGACGCCTCGTTTTGATTTTTTTTTCTTTTGCATTTACAGCCAGATATAAGTGCTTATGAAATGCAGCCACGTTCTGCATGAGAGATGAAAAGCTGTTCTCAGGGAGTATGTCATAGTTGAGTCAGCTGGGCCCCCTGCTGCGCTCTGCTTTTGTTGTTTTTAAAAAGCTCTACATCCTAAAGTACCTAGTTCTGTTAAATATTAGTAAGCCAGTCCAGTGAATTTTGATTACTAAAGTTGACTGAAGATGTATTGTCTGCCTTGTGTGTTGCGTCTGGTAAATAGCTGGTTGCTGTGGTGACCGCCTAAAAAGGTAGAGGGTCGTTGGTACCACATAAATTCTTTAAACAAAACCTGATCATAGCAAATTCTAACATTAGTCTTCGAAGAAGGATAAAAGAGGAGGAAGAGATTCAGACAGCTTTTTCCTTTTGTAAACTTGCTGCTTTATAGGGGAAAAAATAGCTAGAAATAGTCTGTCTCGTATGGAATGAGAAGGTTGTGGATTAAGGCATTGCATTAGTGAAACAGCTGTATGAATGTGAAACAGAAAGTTCTCCAGCTTCAGCCATTATGGGTTTGTTTGGTTAGGTCTAATTTTGGAAGTCATTATAGCAAAGGTAAATGACTTACACAGGAGAGTACTGTAAACAAAAGACTCGATACATTTACTTTGGCAGGAGCCTTGAGGAGCCTCGGTCCTTTCACTGCCTCTTTTATGCAGGCTCTGTGCTCCTCTCACTGCCCGCCTCTGTGTGCTGTCGCTCCCATTTCCCTGCCTCCCTCCCCGCCAGCTTCTTTCCCCTGACAGGTAGGATTTAAGGGGGGCAGCACCTGCCCTTGAATTGCTGTGTGTAGCTGTAGAATACCTCTATTTTTATAGCAGCTGTCCCTTGACTTCTAAAGCCACTGTGTTTTGCTCAAGCAAGAATCTGTTCACTCCCTCTCAGTCTAGTACTGGAGCACAATCTGTTTCAAATGCTTTACTTTTTAATTGTGGCTCCTCTTTGGTTGCTTTGCGTGTTTTTTATTTTACCATTCAATAGCTTTATACCTACAGCTTCTAGCATACTGACGCCTAGCTGAGTTTTCTGGTTTTTCAGTGAAGAGTAAACCATGAGAATTATGATTCCCTTTCCAGGTCTGTCCCCCTGCGGTTCAGTCAAGGCTCTGCCCATTGCACACCTACTTACTCACTCTTGTGTGGGTGGGGATGCAACTTCCATGATGACAGAAGGAGTGCCCATGCAGAACCCACTTCTTCCCTTTTACAAAGCTCCTCATGAACATACTGTATGGGTCTAGCAGAGCTTTCCTGGAGTTCTAAAGCTGGGATGGTGAAGTAGAGGGGCAGAGCCAGTGTCCTCTCCTTGATGCACTCACTTGCTGGCACCTCTTTCCTGCGCTCCCTGACTGCTGGGTGACCTAGGAGACTCCCCTTCTCAATCCCTGTCACGGGTGACTTCTGACTGCTGTCACCTCCCAGGTTATCAGGAGGTGTTTTCAGTTGAGGAATAATTGTTCACGTTTACCTTGACTCCTAAAACAGACGGGGCATACTCTACAATTAATTCATTTTTTAAAAAAATACAAGATTATTAAGCTGCATCTTCAAATCACAGGAAACCCATCCCTGCATGTTCTCACACACTTTATGCACATGGGGGATAGCAATGCTGCTGGGCTGACACATAACTAGTACAAATACTAGTATCTGATACATAACTAGTACCAAAGGAGTCTGTAGGATCATTTTCTACTCCTGCCGTAGAAGAGACGATTATCTTTATCTCTGAAATTGCTCCCTTAGTGCTCATTAACTAGAAATACAGTAATTGAGAAGCTGGTAGGAAAAGATTTTGTCTAATAGTAGCCCTGATCTCTAAAATGGAATTTAACCACATAATAATTACACACTAAAATGTTTGACCGGTATGACTGATATAAACAAGCCAACCGTGGAACTGAGTGCCTGGAAAGAGGTTTTATTTTGGATTAATTTCATGTTATGCTGTATATACAAGATATTTGTATGCTTTCAGGTCAGCTGACTGATTCTGAAGAAAAAGATGTGGTTTTAGCTGCATGAACTCTTTTGAACTTCCTTCCACCTGCAGGGTCTTTGAATGTCAGGAGAAGCAGACAGCTTTGTTTTACTGGTATTATTCTCCAATGTCTTAAAAAACCAGAAGGGTAATACAAAAGTTCTGTTAAAGAGAAACGTCGTGCTCTCCAACTTATTGGGGAAGAAAATGCTAAAGATAGACCTCTTGAAAAAGCTAGCAAGACGTTTTGACTTTACACTAAGAATTAATAAAATACAGACTTTTTTTTTCCCCGCGAGAAGGTAGTTTAATGTCATCACTTCCTTCCGTATAAGCTAAATGGTGAGGTTTGCTTACTGCCCATGACAGTTGCATATAAACCCAATGTCAAGTGCAAAAGTTTGGGCTATAGATACTTGTTTTAAATTTCCATTATGAGATTCAGCCTGGCATTTCAGAGGCGGCCATGTGGCTCTCAACAGAACAGAAACTCTTGGAGAAACGAACACCGAGAAGCTGTGTGTGCCATCTCAGCACAAAGTGATCCATACACTGCATCTGTCAGGAAGCAAGCACGTTCCTTAGAGTGAAGAACCAACATCAATTACAGCAAAGACAAAGATCTAAGTGATATGTAAAACTGAAGACCTGTTTTCCACCTGTGAATTTAATATCATAACCTTCTTTTCATCTAACAGTAAGGTCATATAACTGAATCTCTAGAAGATATGCTCATGGGCATCAGCGTATTCTTGATATTGTATGATACGCTATTCCTCTTCATTATTCTCTATTGCGGAGGGCGTTTTACTTCCTTTCTGCACATCAGAATAGAGGCAAATGCAGATGGTCCTGCCACCAGGCTCCCTGGTGACAGGACTGAGAAGGAAGGGTTGCATTGGTTGTGTTCAGGGTGACCATGGTGCTCTTCATACTTCATAAGGCCAAGGAAGGCTCAAAACTGGATTGTTTAAGCCTGTGAGGAAATACAGCTGCAAATGGAGGAATTTGCTGCTTAAGCCAGTTTCTTTTTCAGAGTTTCTGTTGCTATACCCACCCTATTCCAAGTAGAAACTGCTGGAAAGGATGGAAATGGAAAAAAAAAATGAGTCCCCGCTTTGTGCAACAGGTGGAATTTTCAGTTGCGGGCATGGGCTGAGCTGAGTCTGGTTCACATGCCCAGAGAATGGCTGCAGGCAGCCTAGTCAGTAACTACCGCAAGAACTTGGGATTTCATATCTCTTGGAAAGATGCCAGGCAGAATTTAATTGCTTGTGGTGAAATCTTTCTCTGTGGCTAGATAGGACATTGAATACTTTTGAACTTTTGAATTGCTATGGGACAGCCTGGTCTGGCATGCTTGTAGTTAATATACAGAAAGATAATGAAAGATACTTCTTAATCAGATAGAGTTCTTTGATGCACTTTTTTGTTTTAAATATACCACAGTAACTTGAGGGAGAGGAAGGGAGTTCTTGTAATAACATACACTTTTGTTTTTCTGTTTAGTAAATTGACAGGTGTTTGGTTTTTCTTGTGTCTGCCCAGGAAACCACGTCTTGTCTCCTGGAGAGTCTGTTGGAAAAGGTCTAACGCCAGAAGCTGCAAAAGATCTGGGTCTCCCTGAAGGGATTGCAGTAGCAGCGTCTCTCATTGATGCACATGCTGGAGGACTAGGTACTCAGGCATGTATTTACTATTCTTGGAAACAGGAATGTATGGAATTAATTTTAGAAAACCATTTTTCTCACAGCCTGTTTTGTATCCAGCAATTTGCTCCGATGCTATTTTTATGAAATAGCAGAGCTAAAATAAAAACCCCATTACAATAACTGCTAATACCGAGTATCTGTTTATAGAAAGGGTCTATCACTGTTTATTTCTTTTCAGCTGGATTTCCAAATTGTGTATTAACTTCTGCTAGTTCCACTTTGAATTCCTGAGCTGAAACACCATTGTGCTGGTGTGCCAGCGTGCTGAGAGTTTGCATCTTCTGTTGCTCAAAACTCTGGGAATAGGGTAGAAAAATTAAAAATGAACATTCTAAAGGAGAAGTCTCATGTCTGAGGCTTGTTCATAGTTAATCTTCCTTCTTGGTTTTAGAAGCAATTCGTGCTTTGTTTAAATAATGCAATAGAGACTTTTTCACATCCATTTATGCTAGCACAATGCGGGATATATACCAAGACCGCTGCTTTGGCCCAGTTTCCATTGTGTCGGAATATATTTGGTGAGGCTCAATGGCTTCATTTTCTTACTATGCTGTTTGGCCTTATCTCAATATGGTCAATAACAAAGTGATTCAATCTAACTTTTTCAGCAGGAAATTGAGGTTTTTTTAGTTTGATAGTTTAGAAAAAAGCCTCACCTCAGAAAGTTTCAGTGTTATCGAAACAGTACTGTTCAATGGAAATCTATTGCTCATCAGAGTATGTTTCTCTAGATCTAAGTGAAATATGATTAGCTGTTGAAGTACCAGTTTTGTTTCAAATATTTTGCGGTGTTTTATATCTCATTTATTCTTATAGATGTTGTGGCCGGGAACTTTTAAAATGTTTAAATCCGTTTACTTTGCTTCTGATAAGCTTAAGTAATCATGTAGATTGCTTTTCTCATTACCTCAGAAGGATTAGATACAGATCCAGCTGCAAAAAGGAAGACTGAGTTTCAGTGTCATAGTTACAGATGTGTTGTGCCCCTGTTACTGTGACTTACCTAAAACTCTGTTTGTGTCAATTAGTACCCTAATTGCATAAAAATGTGTTTAAAATCTGCGCCCTGGCAATTTCTTGGGAAGGATGTAATAATAAGGTGACCTGAAATAATGAAGTTGCTGAAAAACTGGATTGTCACAGAGCATGTGAAAATGACACTGGAGGGTCCTCGTTTAATAGGCATCATTATGCGAGTACTGGATTAAGAGCACAAAAACTTTGCCCAGTAAATTTCATGTGCTGAAATCAACGAACTGAATTTAAAGAAGAACAGAGAGCAGCTGTCTGTTCATTTGCCATAGACTTCTGTAAAGGAACTCTAACATTAGAAACATATAGCTACTGGCACCCAGCAGAGTAAAACTTCAGTGGATAGAGACAGTCTGCTTATGCTAGTCCTGTTTATCCGAATATGTTTTCCCAGATGGCACCACAAACACTAGCAGACTACTGAAATCGTTGCCAGGAGGAAAAAAAAAGTATAGTTTGCCGTTAGAGAGGGAGAGACACATTACAGAGGGAAGAGTCGGTAATGCCATGGGAGAACCTGTGTGCTAATCACACGGTATGTGAGTAGTCTGGGAGAAGAGGAGGATTTAAGATGCAACTCATCCGTCTTGAATCTGGGAAGGCTAATAAATAGGTGGGGAAACCAGTAGGAAAAAAAAAAACAAAACAGTAAAAAGGAAAAGATTTGGATAGCAAAAGGAACAACAGGAGCAGAAGGAGAGCTGAGGAGTGCAAATACACGTAAATAGTGTGGCTACATCTCAAATACTAAATAGCTCTCTTTTATCCATAGCTTTTAATAAAAATAACCTAAATCTAGTTTAGTCGAAACCTAGTCTAGTTTAAGCTACAGTGTGTAGAATACAGAGCTGAAAATCCTGAAGGAAAAAAGAAAAGCAAAAGGAGAACACAGATGACAGAACTAGGAAGTGAAGCTGTGTTCTAATTGAAAGATACTAAGGACAGCAATGCACTAAAGCACGTTAATCTTTTAATATTGATAGAAGAGGCACAGAAGAAAAGAAAATAGAGAAGAGATATTTGAAACGGAATTAAAATGTGAAAATAGTGGAAATAAATCATTCTTGTAGTTGATGTAAAACTTCTGTTTTGAAAAGGTACTGGTGTGTGGTTTAGTGCTCACTCTGCTGTGATCTCTATTGAAATATTGAGGTTTACAATTTGTTTGAAGGATATGACTTGTATATTAGTAAGCATTAGATTAGTTTGTGAGACAGCAACATCCAGTGGGTGTCATTATTCTTATTCTTGAACACAGTCTGCTGGTTGTTTTAAAAATAATCGGGAACAGCAGAGTAACGAAAAGGGCTCTTTTGTATCCTGCAGGCTAAACCAAAATGACATGATGGACATCTTGTTTTCAGTGTTAATAACTTCTGACACACTGTTAGATCTGCTTTTGGCTGGAAATAAAGTGTATTTTTGCTGGCCAGGTTCCTGAAGTTTATGAAGGCTTCAAAGTTTTGAGTAAAATAAGGTAAAGAGAAAGAGTTATGTAATGTGTGTGTCTGGGAAGGTCATCTGTGACTCCCGAATCAGTCCATCTGATACCTATTATGGAAAAGTAAAAATCTGAAAGCCGAGCAGTTATGTCTTACATTTTGACCTACGCTATCAATTTAAAAGAGCCTACGGATAAAAATGTGAGTATGGGAGGCCAGTCTTTTGTGACTGGCCTCATAAAAATAATGTTTACATTACACCTTTTAAAAAGACATCAGCATTGTTTCAGCAAAAGTAATAATTTATTATACAGTATCTAAAATACTTTGTCTCTGTGGAAGAGGTCCAAAAGGATGCAAGCTAAGCATTGCCTACTTTTTTAAAATCTCTCCTACAGTTTGTGTGGTATTTGCACAGACGACTTGTTCTCAGTCTCTCTTGAGAATCTTCAAAAGATTTTGAGTCTGTCTCAGAGTATGAAAAATTACAACTAAGTTAAAGGTGAATGTGACTTATAACAGCAATTAAATTATTTTTAGTTAATAAAATATCTAAGCTTTCATGTTATGAGAATGTTTCAGGGTTATTTGCTGTCTGACTTCAATTAATCACAAATAGGAAGACTTTAGCAACTCTAAACAGTGGTACAACCACTAACAAAATCCCACTGATTTCAAAAAAGGCCCAGAATGCATATTTTGCAGAATATATGTTTTCTTAGTGATTGAAAAGTATCTAAACATGAGACTCTTCAATTTTGTATTGTTTATGAAAATACATTTGCAACATATGGGACAATTCAGTTTAATAGATTTGTTCCTCTGAAGTGTGAACAATATTTTTAACTCCTTTCAGAAATTCTAACACAATGTACTGGAAATTGCCTTTTAGACAACCCTGTCCACAATTCTTAACATGAACTCATGCGTGTCTGTGTTTGAGCAGGGAAAAATAAAGCAGGAGAAACCATACTTTTAGCTTTCTGTTGCTCCTTACAAATAAACTCTGTGTAAGAAAGCTATGCTATTACATAGTTACAAGCCGGCAAGGATAAAGGGACATAAGGACAGATTTTTGAAGACCGCAAAACTTTAGCCCTTAATTTTCTGATTATTTAGGTAACTTCCAACCGTGATAATACCATGATAAACAGCAATCACGGTAATACAAACCTTGACAGACCAATTTGAATCTTGCAGAATCTTGCAGTGGTGACCTAAACAAGAAGGTGTTAATGAAGTGTGGCATCTTTTACAATGTCCAGCAAATGCTTTCCTGATGCTTCTACAGTGAGGAGAAAGATTATTTTTTTTTTTAGCAGGATGGGAAAACTGGTCATCTGCAATGTGCAGTCTGGTGACCAGTTTGCCAGTTGAAAAGTAATGCTCAAGAAAAAAAAAAGACAAACAAAAGGGTATTACTTGTTGGGCTACTGGATTTTGCTGGGTGCAGCACAATGTGATGCAAGAATGCAGGCTAGGAGATGAGGAGGAGAGGGCAGGATTTCCACTTTAGCCTCCCCTTAAGTGAATTAAGCATGATGTGATGCATGCTGAAGCTTGGCTGTAGGTCTGCCACTTCGGTAAGCAAGCTCCTGGCTCCTCTCTGGCATCTCCTGGGTATATGTTTCTGCTGCAGGCTGAGTGCTTGCTGAGTTTGCCCTCCATCCTGGCCTGGCCTGGCCTGTCCTGCACGCAGAGGCTCCTCAGAGCCAAGCACGGTTCCTCTAAGGGAAGGAGTTGTCTTCCTTTAGATGGTTCTGTCTGATGTGGACAGAACAGCAGCAACAGTCAAGACAAAAAAACTGGCAGCCTTCCAGTCTCCTGCCAAATTACTCCTTTCTCCAACTCATCCCCTGACAAAACACATCATACAGCATATGCCTGATAAACTGTGAACAGATAAACATATCTGCAGTCTACCGTGCTGCCTTTCACAACAGGGCAGTCTTTTATCCTGCATTTAGTGTACTACCTAAAAGAATAAAGGTCAGGGTGTAGTCAATATAACATTTAAAAATTATGATGATAAACATGAGCGTAGAAGACATCATCTTCTGTCCTTATGTATCTAGAATAAAAATAAATTTTAATCTGACTTGGTAAAATAACTTTGTTTAATGACTAAGTAGACTTTTTTAATTTGTGGCAGTGGTGTGAAATACTCGGCCCTTATTTGTGTGGGGAAAAGCTCTGTTTTGTGAGAGTTGGCTTGGTCTTCTTTGAAATAGAATTTTAATTTTATTTTAATAGGAGTAATTGGAGCAGACGTGAAGGGACATAACCTGCCGTGTGAGAACCAGCCAATTACATCCCGAGTTGCTATGATCTGTGGAACATCTTCATGCCATATGGGGGTAGGTTGTATGCGCAGTCCTAATTTGTACAGAATATACTAACTAACGTTTCTGAAGGGAAAAATTACCTTTGTCCTCCTCACCCTTTTCCTTTAATTTTTTCTGGTAACTCTATCTTTACCGTTGGATATTAATTATATATTACCGTGCACTTGCTATTAAGCAAGAACTTTAATAGTAGTATAAATCAATACTGAAAAATGACATGGAAAGTAAAAACCACGATGCTAGAGTGGCTTAAAGAGCAGCCTGAAATCTGAGCCAAAGACTCTAAGCTTGAGTTATCCGTGACAAGCCTGTCACTAATGTGTTGCAGAATAGTGTCTTTGGAGAAGGAGTGCATGTCTTCAGTCACAGCCCTTCTCCCCCACCTCTATCCCTTAATCAATATAAATCCTTCTGCCTCTGAAAGTTGCCATGATGTATAGAATTATGATACATATCATAACTAAAAAGAAAGAAAAACCCCGATAAGCAATTTTCACTATGATAATTTTTCTCGGTGAATTAATACAAAAGCTTTTTCTGAGATTGCAATTAAAATTTAGTGTCTGCTTGTGAAATTTATACCTTTTTAAAATGTATGAGTCTGAAAGCATTCCATTTAGGTAAGTACCCTTTTCTGCCACATTTTTTATTTAAAACTAATTTTGGTCTTAAATTTAGACTGATTATAATTTGGATTTTTCCTAAACGAGCAAATGGCAATGGAAGTGCTAGAGGTTTTTAGAGAGGACTAACATGCTTCATGGAAAGTGGTCTCCAGTAGAGAAAAAGAAAGGAAGCTGGTAATAAAATGTCAGGCTTAAGAGTAAGTTACATTGTCACTGTAGTAACACCATGAATACGCAGTGATCTTGAGCATGAATAAATGGTGATCCTGTCACATGGATTGTAGTTCAGCAAAGCATTTAAGCACATGATTGAATTTAAAGATGTGAATAATCCCAGTATTGTGAAGCAGAGCATTTAACAAAAGCTTAAATCCTGTAGACCGATTGGAATATATGTGGATTCCTTCCTAAACAAGAGTTTCATATCTCAAACTCCACCAGTCTTAGCTTAGTCTGTCTCTGAAAAATTACACAGGTATCTTTGTCTGTCATGGTGCAGGCAGGGCACCCTGCAAATAGCAGCTCTGGGGGAAGATGTCACCCTTTGAGCCTTTCACTACTTTTATTATTTCCATTTTGTTGATGGAGATATATATCTGCCCTTTCAGAAGCAGCGGTTTGTGTGAACTCTTCCTAACCTGTTTCACTTAGCTGAGTTAGTTTAAATTGTTAAAATGAGTTGGGTTAATAGAGACATAATACTGGACCGAAATGAGCTGAGGAGCTCTCAGACAGTTTCCCCAGAAGGTCTAAGGGCAATGTTGAGCGGCTGGAAATGGGCCAGCTGGCTCTAACTTATTCCTTTATTATAACCAGCCCTGTAGGAGGGCATGTGTGTGGTTCTTTATTAATTTTTAATATATGTATATTGGTAAGTTTTAATGTAGGCCCAGTTCACAGCTATAGTTTGTTTTACTTCCCAAACTAGAACAGTATAAACACTTTAATGGCACTTTTTGTGTGCATACTCCATGACCATGAGAGATGTGGCCCCATTAAATATGCTAATGTAACGAAAGTGACACAGTAAAGTCCATGTTGATGTTAATCAATGCTCTGCCATTAAAGCAATCCCAGTCATACACAGACTGCACATATAGGCCAGGTAGAACCTTTTAAGGCTCTTAATCACTGGAGTGCAACCTCAGGAATAGATGCTTGTGCAGTTTTTGGCTAGATTTAAGTAGATTTTTATTTAATGTAACTACTCAGCATTTTATAATCATTTCCTTACCTGCCTTCCTTCACTCATCTGTTCAGAGCTGTAACAATCTCTAGCCAGCAGACAATAAGCAAATTCTAAACTTCTCTGGATTTAATCTGTGAAAGGACTTTGTTTTACCTTTCTTTTATCTATTACCTGCATAGAGTGCATGAAGTGAATATAGAGCACACAGAGCAGTTGTATTTGTGTTTTAATGAGACCTATATGCAGCTGCATTTGGCTGAAATTAGCTGTTCCTTTTTTTAATTAGGGCTATAAAATGAAAGTATATTATACTTGTGTTTTGATAGAAATATATATTTTCTCTCTCCCTGTGCACCAAGGGACCCTCAGGGCTACAGAGATTAATCATCGAGTTTAATTTAATGCAGTGGGAGAGAGACCTGTGTGGTCAGGCGGGCATTAAAAAGTGCCTTTGATCTGCCTCAGGTGCACTGAGCCCCAGTGAGCCAGCAACAATAATACCTTTGTGAGATGATCAGAGACGAGAGAGGGAGAAAATGGCCTGTGTGGAAACTCAAGGCCGTCCTTTGTTGTGGTTCTGGCAAACGAAAGAGCCAACTGTCAGGAGAAATTCAGAAAACAGAAAGCAGGGTGAAAGTACGGTTGGATTTCTTTCAAGGGATCGTAACAGGAAACTGTTCAAAATTGTCTGCTGTGCCTTTCTTTCTTCCCCCCCTTCCTCCTCTTTTGGTGGGGGCAGGGGTACTGCAGTTGGTGTATGTGCGTTGGTACAGTATTGCCATTCTCTAGACCAAATACTCCATGAGTCACAGAAGCAGGTATTGCTTGAACACAGCATTTACTTTAAACTTCAAGAGAAACTGCTCCATGACCCAGTTTTCATTACCTCAAGGACTCTAGAGATCTTGAACAAAAGACTTTGCTAATCATGCCTTTGATATTTTAGAAAGTACAAATGTAGAACCTAATTTTACTCATGGCTATAATAGTTTAATTTGTGGTAGAACTGCCATTTTTAAGTGAGTATATGCTTTTGGAATTAACCGCTGATGGTTTGGGGTAATCACACACACAAAGCATTTTGTGTTTCTGTTGAGATACTTGAATAGCTCATGAGAGAAGCAAAAAGCATGTTGTAATTAGGTTACGGATCCAAGTCCAGGTCTGAGCTGGTAGTTGCCGAAAGTCACTGCTACCTCAGGGCTCATCCATTATCCATGAGGAAAAAGAAAAGAAAAGATGGTTTTCTGCATATTTTTGGACAGTTATTCATTTTATATTATTCTCTGCTGCCTCCTTTGCCCTAGTGAAAATCATTGGCAGAATCTGCATTTGGAATGGCAAAGAAGCTGTCCTTTAACTTGTGAAGGATTGTCCCTTTGTTTAGGGCTGAGATTCATTTGCTGCGGCTTTGGTCTGTCTGTGCGGTGCAGGTACCTCAAATGACGGGGACTCGGTGGGTGACTTTTCTGAGTGGGCTGCGGCATGTCATCATGCCTTGCAGACAGGCTCTCTAAGCTCCAGCACCCACATTTAAGTTTTGGAACTTTTAGGAGACTTTCCTTGTGTAGCCATGGCGACTACACAAAATGCGTGAGTAGTTTTTTCACAGTAAAATAGCAGCAGGTTTGAGGCATTGAAATAGGAGCTTGCATATTATTCCTAACTAGTAGTTTGCATGGGTCTAACAGACATGCCCTAACTTCTGGGAATAGGGTAATTGGTTCTCCTAAAAGCTTGTCTTCCTGCCAGCGTCTTAAGGGTTTTATGGGATATTTTAAATGTTTCAAAAAGCCTTTGTTTTCTTCTGAAACCTTTATGTGATTTGGGGAATTTCAGGTACAGAGATCTGTATTGTCTTGTCCCAGTCCTGAAGACAGGCATGTTTGCCCTTTTGCAGATGTGTAAAACCACCGAGAATTGATTTAACTCTCAGGTGCTGGTTACCAAACAGCAAAACCGTCACATGAATAAGCAGTGTGACAGAGTACTTGTACGCAGAAATTTTCTTGTATTCCTTGGAGCAAGTAATCTAGCAGAACTGCTGCTTCTTTCTGGTAGATAAATCTTACAGTTTCCCATACCTGATATCAGCATAGCACTCTTCTTATGGTCACTAAATTCACATAATAAAACATTTTTTTTTCTCGAAGTAAAATGTTTCATTAGACTGTAAGCTTTTTGTCAAAGAGACTACACATTTGAGTAAATTTATGTGACGCCTACCAGACTGGGACCAGACTGGGACTGGTTTTTCATAGCTGGAGGTTGTGAAAGAAATTTGAAGTAATTTAAAATGGTAAGCAGAAATAAACGATAGCTCTGGAGTAGGAATATTGAGAGTGCGGAGGTTTATTGGAGGCACTAGGGCATAGTGCCTCTTCTCTCTGACTGAGACTTATGGAGGATGAGGAGGACGTGCATGCAGAGCTGCAAGAGTCAGAAACATTGAAGACATTGCGAGAGAGGGCAGGGATGCTCTTTTGCTGCCTGCAGTATGGGGTCTTTGCTGATCCTGTATGTGTACAGGTTATGTGCTGTTTATGCATAATGAATAAAGTAGGAGAGGTCCACATCAAATAGCCTTGTTCAAATGTGTATGAAAGCTCATTCCTGACTATTTTGTGGTGAATTAGGCTCTCTTACAGATCAGCGTTCTGCTTTGCACTTGTCCCAGAACAGTTGTTCTGTTATGAAAATATTTGTCATTCTTGCTCTAACACCTTTTTGGATTCACAGCTGAAGGAAGTAGGCAGAGCAGCTTCTGATGGGAACGTTATCTGGCTTGATTTCAGCTTACTGAGGTGGTGAGGGGGAGGGGGCGAATTTGCTGGCATTTTGAGTCCCAAATATACAAAGTTTGTGTTCCTTTCTCTCTAGAGTTTCTGATATTTTTTTCTATCTTCATTTGTTTATCTGGTCTGTGTGCTTTTTCAGTCATTCCTTCTTCTTTATCATCTCTCTGTACTCAAAACTTCTTTTTTGGGATTGTCAGGGAATCCTTTCAGGTTTAGATGGAGTCTCTTCCTTTTCATCTGTTTTTGTTCCTACTCTGACTCTTGTCGTTGGGAACTGACTCACCTGGCTTGGTGTGCAATTCTCTTCCCTGGGTGATAATGTGTATGTGGTTTGAATCTTATAATTTAGTCATTTTTTAAATTGGAGAGGCACAAGTAATTTATTTTCTGTCTTTTCAGATTTACTACATGATCTAAAAGACAGAGCCTGAGCAACTACACAATCAGCAAAATGGGCAGATCATTTTTCTGTCCCAGTGTTTACTATGAATTATTTCAGGATGAATATCCCATACTCTCTTTTACCAAACCTTACTAGTCTTTGACTGTTTTCTGCTGAAGGAACTTCAGCCCAATTTGCTTATTCTAAATTTGTTCATTTGATTCTCGTGATGACTGGCAAACACAATAGAGCTTCTTTGCTCCACAATATCCGCCCAAGCTGCCAGCTTTGTTCACACAAATAGAGTGTAAAGCACGTTTCCACCCCCAAAGCATGCACAGTACGTGTCCTTTGCAGTACATCCTGGAGTGGAGACTGCAGAGACATGCTGGCTCAAAGTGTTCTCATAGCCTGAGCTCTGTAATCTCGGTGGGAGCCAGACCAGCAAGTGGATTCAGTATATTTTGGCTCTGGTACGAGAGTCTCCTCTTCAGAACATGCCACGTTGTTAAAGCAGCAGACTTTTGAATAATTACTACACAGGGACTCCTCAGCTGCTTGAAATCATTGCGATGAGGGGAAAACTTGCAGGGATTAAATAGGCTGGTACTTGCGTTGCCAGCTATATTTAATCTGGTGGGATGGCACTAAGCAACGTGTTTTGGAAGAGCGAGTCGGAGGACTGCGTGCAGCACTTCAGCCTCGCACTCTTCAGTCACTGCTGCACATGCATCCCTGACGTGAAGCGTGCAGGCTCCGAGGGGATAGGGCCAGAAGCCCAGGGCTATGTGTCCGAGTGCCAACTGGCCCTGACCCAGGGTTTAGCAAAGCAACTTGTCCTTCTCCTGACCAGGGGAAAGGGGCTGGGCTTGGGAGGGTCAGGCCAGAGGCGAGAAGGGGGAGGAATGCAGTAGGAACGAAAAAAAAAAAAAAAATAAAGCAAATCTGTTGAAGCCAGGGCAACCTAGACAAGTTTCTGAAATGATCTGTGCGAGCTTTATGAAATTGATAAGCCCCTTCTTCTCTTCTGTAAGGCCTGTGCTGCACATGAGTCACAGAGCTAGTGTCTTTCGAATGGGAGAAATAAACTAGTATCGCAGAAACCTCTGCCTTGCTCTGTCCTCATTCAGCTCAGTTCTGCTGGCTTATATATTGCATTTGGCAGCAGTCACAGTGCTGACTTCCCAACTAATGAAGACGTTTTACATTCAGAGAGGGCTGCATGAAATGAAAACCACATTTACTTCACGGCTCTTGATACAGGTTGTCCGTCCTTAGTGCACACGGATTTAGCCTCTGAGGAAAAGGTCACAGAGTCTATTTAGGTGCCTTTTCAGCCCATGGCCTTAGAAGGGTTACATATCCATAAAATTGCCGCCTCCTTCTACTTGTCCCTCAAAGAAGTCCTCCACACCCTGTTTTAATAAGACTGTCTCGTTCCGTGTTCTAGCATCCTTGGTTTGAAAAAGAAACAAACAAAACTGTAATATCCCCTTTGCTGGCATTAATTTGACATTGTGTGCCTTGTTTGCTTTGTTTTGTTTTTAAAAGGCAAGAAGTAAAATGTTTCTGCTAGAAGGGTATATAAAGGGTTGTTGCTTTTCTGACCTCCTTATTATATTAATAAAAGCTAGGAAGACTTCAGTAGTGGTGGGAGATCATGTGCAGGCAGCCTCCAAAACCCAAAGCACTTACTTGCAGAACTAGTAAACCACAAAGCTTAAGATCTTGAAATGTAAATAGGAAGTTGGAGAGTTTACTTTAGAGCCAGCAGTGGTGAGTCTGTATAATGTTTATTTCTGCTTGCCTCCCAGCCTTTCCTAAAGCTTGGCAGAGATGAAAGGGAGGCTTTCTCAATAAATGACTTACTAAAAGTTTTTCGTATGAGCAAGATTCCTTTGTTCCTGGCCTGAGCTAATTCAAAGCTCAGGTATGCCGTAGTGACTGGGAGAATGGAACACTCCTATTTAGTGTGTGCCTGTCAGAGACATCCAAGTTTCGCACCCTATTGCTTTGCTGGTAATCAACCTGTTCAGGGGAATGTAGCTGAAAGCAACACAATCTCTGCTGTGCACAAACTAGATAATCCTTAGTAATATGTCCAGAAAACTGTGCAGTCAACTCTTCTTCCCTTTTGTGAACAGATCGCTTGAGTTCAAAGACTCAAAGAATAGATGTGGACAGAGCAAATGCTTTGAAAAATATTCTGCTTGGAGACTACATGAAGGCTGATATTCGAGAGATGTCTCACTGGCATCAGTGAAAACGCTTGGTTTGAAAATGCCAACAGACGCGGTGGTTTCCATACAGCGGTTCACTGCAAACTAACCTGTGTGACACAGCCACGTATGAGCGTGTCGCGTTTGTAATCCAGTGTCTTCTCTTTGGTGGTCTTGGGCTTCTTTGCAACAGTGAGTGAATGGGGTAAGAGAGTAGGAACTGTTATTCCGGTTTTATTAGGTGGGAAAGGGAGGCACTTCATAGCGTAGTAAGTTTTTAATTGTTATGTCTTTACTTTTACAAACCATGCCAGTGCAGTGCTTTGGGAGTGTATGACATCTGACTTGGAAATTTTGCCTTGTATGTTGCAAAGTTCGTCTGTGTTCTGAAATGAGAGCATTTACACACTACAGACAACAGTGTATTGCACTGTACGGTAAACAATATGTAAACCAGAGATCTGTTTTCTTCCTTCCTTGGATTTTCTATTCTTTCTGATGTGAGCACAATGGATATAAAGGCTTATGTTGGGCTTCCTCCAGGTCTGACTGCAAATAGGGGTCCTCTCCTCTTCCTCACTCCTTTTCCCACGTTTTGCCATAGGAAGAGCGAGCAAGAGAGACTGAGCTTCTTACGTACTTCTGTTGACACTAGTAAGATTTATCTGCTCTGGCTTATGGAAATATTGGGCTGACTAATTTGGGCCTCACTACTTAAAGCAGTGTGGGATTGAAGGGTACCTGTTAGTAGATCTATACCTCTAAGAGCTAACACCTTGCACCTTTATTTCTGAACTATAACCGTTGTATATTTTAAAACCGTTTGGGGGGTTTTGTCCCTTCTGTTGTAGGAAGGAGATTGTATTCTGGATTCTGTACTAGGAAAGTTATAAAATTGTCTTCCTTCATTGATGTTCAGATTGTATAGCATCACTCCATTGTAGGGGACAGGATAAAGCAACTTCATGTTGATTCGATCTTTATGTATCATTCTCGTTTTTGTTCACGGAAATCCATCAGCCACAGCAGCCCTTCGTTGCAACAGAAGATTTTTGTCTTTTCTTTTCTATATTCTTCGAAGTGATGATATCACATTTGACATGTACAACACTCTCATCAATGCTACAAATTAACCAATTCTGATGGCTCCCCTCTAGACCCAGAAGAATGTATTAACCTGAAGCACAGTCTTGAGCAAACTTGAGTGTCTTCCTGGAGTGCTCTGTCGTGAGGAGAGCTGGATCGGGGATCTCTCTCAGATCACAAGCATATGTGTTAATGAATAGCCTTTCCAGATCCCTTGTTTATCTTGGTTTTGTGAGCGGGCATGAATTTATTAAACGGCCTGCTTATTCTGTGTGTCTAGATCTCACGGTGAACAGAAAGGACTCCTTGTTATGCTCCTCTTCTTACAAGAACTTGACTGAACTGTAAAAGAATAACTAACATACAAATGAAATTAGATATAAGGAATGTCTTTGGTTATCAATTAGGTTGTCTCTGGGCCCTGAAAGAATTAAATAGAATTTTCAAAGGAATACAGTAATTGCATGAAAAACAGCTTCATAGTTTTATGTTAGTTTTAAAATTACCCATATTTGCAGTGAGTAGTGTGGATTTTGGAGGCAAAATCCCGGATTTTGTTTAGTGTTGCTGGTTTGCTGTGCGATCCTGTCACATTGTTGCCTTTCCTTATTTTACCCACTTGCAATATGAGCATGAAACTGAAGCTGTGCAGAGAGAGATCTTCCTAATGAAAGGTGTGAGGTGTGAGTGCTGGCTATTAGGGACTACATGGTCCAAGGTGATACAGATGCAGTGGTATTTCTAAGTATCCTTTTTCCTTTTCTAACAGCAACAAATCCCCCAGGCAGGCAAAATTCAGCAGTATTTGGGCAGTAAGCCTCTTACTGAAGACTTTTTTCTCCATTTCCGATTTTATTCAGCCTCTCATTAATCTGTAGTTCTTCATCTAAGTAAGTTTCCTGTTGCTGCTCCAGCTGTGAGTGGGGGAAGATCGTAGATGGGCAAGCTTTATTAGGGAGAAAGTAAATCTCTTCTCATATAATCATTCTGGAAGCAAAATGAGGAGAAGCATTAGCTGCTGCTTTTCTCCCAGTGTCAGCCGGGCATCACAGTTCTTGCTGAGTTCATTGTTTATAAGTGTGGTTGAAGGCCTGAGGTCCTCTCTCAGTGTTTACTCCGACCTTGGGAGTTTGTATCAGTAAGTAAGGGCTGAATAAACACCACGTAAGGTTCTCAGGATTTACCCATTTAGTTATTCAAATGTTTAAAAATATGTTTAAAGTAGCGTGTGATAGTATATCCTATATAATGTAGATCTGCTTGCTGTAACTCTGGGCTATTGCAGAAGAAGATTTGTTTTACCTGTAAGTATGATACTATTGTTGGTAGTGGCTTTCACTAATATAGAAGGAATACTTACCTAATGGTGAAAAGGGAAAATAAATCTCTAAAATGTGCCATATTATGCAATAAATAAATAAGAAAGGCCTTAAGGTACGTAGGAAGGGCATCCAAAGTAGATAAATACACCAGAAGTCATTTGAAAATATTTTGGTTTTACAAGATAGTTCCCATTGATTGCAGTAAGAACTGCGGGTTTTGAAGAATAATTCTCCCCCATAAATAATAAGGTTACGAATAATACCTACATGCAAAAAAACCCTTGAATTTCCTGTTTAAATGCCATGTCTGAGATTTCTTTCACACCTTTGCCTTGAATTTCTGTCACATCAGCTACTAAGCTCCAAGGTCTTCAGGACTGTCAACATCTGATACAATGAACTGCCTGGATTGGGGTTATCAAGACTTGGACTCCCTAGCATGCATATCAGAGAGAACTATGAAAATACTTTTGGAGAGAAGACAGGGATCTTATGATACAATCTCCAGGAAAGGGTATGAGAGAGGATAGCTCATACCGTCCTCCAGTCGATGATTCTGCCATCAGCTCTTTGGGAAAATGTCGGTGCTAGAAGCCTCTTATGGAGAGAGCCTTTGTTCCTGTGCTGGCCCAGCATGTCACACTGCTGTCTTCTCACCACGGGACCGGGCGTGCCTTGGACTGGGCATGCCTTGAAGTCACAAAGAGTTTGACTGGGAGGCTTGTTGGGGTTTTCTGAGGTATCATTTGGAGGTAGAGTTGCTTTTGTATCCAGTGAGTGAGATGCAGCGTCCGGCAGTATTTGTGACACAGCTGTTACAATGCACAACCTGAAAGCCTGGGATGAGGCTTTACTAGTCTTGTAAAATAAGGTAGTGCTGCAAGTGGGGTCTGAGGCGTGTTTGTTTAGGAACCAGAACTGAAGGGCTGTGAACTAAAGCAATGTTTCTGAGACACTTAAACTCCACTGTTCTTGTAAAAGACTTATTCTGATCTACAAGTCAGCATTATAGTAAATTTCTAATGCACACGTGGAGCTTTTACTGAGAGATTGCTAGCATTCATGAAAAGTGGTTTTTATTTGCAGTCTCAGAGAGTCACTTTTGAGTCTCTAGTGTTGATTGGAAGTAAGAAGAGAAATTAGCTTGAACCTCAACTCACTGGAGGCTGGGCGGACATTCTGGACAAGAATTACTGTATGTTTACCCTCTTCCTGTGCTCTTCCCTAAGCCATCTGTTACTGGCTACTGTTAACAACAGGTTTAGCGGGCTTATGGATCTTTGGTTTGTCTTTTTTATTTTATTTTTTTAAACATTGAGAAGAGCTTTCAGGAATTTAATTTAGCATAGCAGCAAATTGTAGTGTTATAAAGTGAATACTTAAAATGGCCTGCAGTTATTTGTCTGTGCTGGAAGATTTATAATCGTCACATAAACTGGCATTTTGTGACAGTGAGTATCTATCATTGGAAGAGAAGTTAAAATAAACGGGTGGTATAAATTGTTCTAGCTCATTTGAGGCCTTATATCCCCAGTGAGCTATTGCTATGAGAGGCACAGAAGTAACTGCTGTGAGTCATGGAGCAGCATTGCTTTAGAAGGGTACATAATAGCATTTCAGCTGAGGACACAAGTAGAAGCTATGGCGTAACCAGACAACCTTTCAGTCCATTTATCAAAACACTTGTAGTTCCCATTTCAAGGAAGGCGACACAGTAAATATGAGCAAAAAGAAAAAGGTTAATCTGTATATCTGTATCCAGACATTTCACTAAATAAAACAATAAAATAAATCAAGGCAGAACTGCTAGTGCTTAAGTGCCTAGGAAAAAGCTTCTGAATTCATCATGAATGTGGGCTTTTTTTTTTTCTATTTTGGATCTTGAAAACAATTTAACAGATTAAAGGTCTTTTTTCGCCAATTTATGTAAGAAACCTTGACCTTTGAAAATACAAAGAAAAGGATGATATTCTACTGTGTGCCTATTGTATACTTTCCCAAGCCGAAACATAAAATACACAGTGTTAATAGATACTGATAAAAGGCAGAAGTAAATGTATGTGAACGTTCAAGCTTGGAACAGTCAAAGTTCATCTAGTTTAAAGGTTTTATTTCAAAGCTGAGCATTCGGTCAGGGTCCCTGATAAGACATTTGAAGTTCTTGCGTCTCTGATTTAGGCAGATGGAATGGTGACCATTGAATGAGTCTGGAATGATGACCCATGAATCCATTCTTATTTAACTTCTTCCAGAGCTGAAACTCTGGAGTTGTCCCAGGCTTAGTTCCAAGTTTGCTTCCTGGAATAAACACAGGAGGTTAACCTCACGCCCAAGGAATAAAAACTTACAGGGGTTCAAATTTTCTGTTGAGGACACCACTGTTGTTTTTCCGTGTCTGGGGAGAGCAAACCCAGGGACAGTTCTAGAGGTGGATGCTGTGCTTAGACTTCTTTCTGCTACTGATAAGTCTCCTGGAGATTTATCTCATATATGGGTGTGAATGACCGAACTGTTAAACTGAAGCTACTCCCTGGACCCTCCTGGCCTCTCCTTGAACTGATGCAGAAGCTGTTTGATCCGCTTGCTCCAGCTTCTCTCTGAGGACGGTTCTCTGTTCTTGGGTCCAGTGTCTCAACCATCTGACAGTTTCTCATAAAACTGTTCTGTCTGCAAGGAAAACAGCACCATTCTTCTGCAAAGAAAAAAGTATATCTACCCTTCTAATACCTTTTCTACCATCTTGGTCTTTTTGCCTGCAGCTCAATTTGAAGGATAGATCTTATTGCTCAGATTTTCTGGTCATTGGTATCAGTTTTACCTGAACAGTGGTCAGGATTTGCTTCTTTGTAACAGGAGTTTCCAGATCTAACTTCCAAGATGGTAGAGCCACCTAATGCCAAGCTGCCATTCTCTTCCATCACATGTGAGGTTAGTGACCCTGATTCATATATATGACTCGGAGTTTTTTAGTGCTTCGTGGGCGGCTTATCCACATGAATGCAAGCATGAGAGTCTGCTGCTCAGAGCAGGTCAGTAAGGTCATCACAAGGTCAGGAGATTGCTGGCAGGGATCTACCGGCTCTCTGTTGATCTCCTAAAAGTTTAAGAAGTTTGTGTCTATTCCAGAACATTGATTTTTATATTTCCCCTCTCTAATTGTTTGTCTCACAAAGTGGCTACAGGTAACATGATTGGGTGATTACTTAATGCTCCTGATAGCGATACCATTAAGCCATGCTCCTCTTCTAGCTTGTGCTGTTAAGTGGTCAACTTCCAAACGGTCATGTCCTGTTACAGCTCCTATCTCCTGCAAAGAGCAGGCAAAATTCCGCAGACAATTGAAACAGTCCCTAAATTCATCTGTTTCTCCTGCTTTTAGGGTGTACTGAAGGTTTTGTCTGGAAAATAACTAAAGCAGGCATTGAACTGGAATACTAGCTCCAAATCATCATTGGAAATTTCAGATCCCATCTGCATTTTGAAGCATAGTGTCTCTATGTTTCTAATTCTGGTAATTATTTCTTAAGGGTATTATTGTGGTTGTGATTGATTTGATTTTTGTTGCACAAGTTTGTGATATCACCAAGTGCAGAATAAGCAGCAAAATTAAAAAGGTCTTTAACGTTATCATACGTGTCACACTCCTCTGTGGGTCTGCTGCACTTGGAACCTTGCTGAGCTGCTGGACCTGCGTTCTTAATGTTATCATGGTGTGTAAATAAGCAATATTGTTGTCTTCTCCCTCAGCCTCTCAATTATGTTTTCTGGGCATAAACTTTCCTCTGAGACCCCTCGGGCCAATTGCCTCAGGCCCTGCGAGCTGAATAGGCACATGTGCCTCTGCCGGAGCTCCCGGCCTGCGAGCACTCGCCCTTTACACGTACCTCCCATGAGGCTGAAGGCAGCGAGGGGACACGACATAAAACCATGTCTTTACTACAGCCAACACGAAAGAAGCCAACTGGGGGAAAAAAAAATAATATTGAATACACGTTTCTGTTTCAACTTTCCCACTACAGCCACTGTCTGGCGATAAGTTTATGCCCAGAACCCTTTGATTCTCCTGTATGATTTTTTCTGGTTTGGATGATATCTACCTTTCTCCTGTCTTTTTCAACCTTGCCTGGATCTACAGAAATCTTATCTTGCAGTATCTGATATTGCAAAATTATTGCCTGATGGCTTTTAATTTTTTTTTTTTTGGTTGCACAACCTAGATAGATATAATTGGGAAATTTTTTGCTTTGATTCATTGTGTTGCCATTCTCATAACTAAATGGGAGTCTCTAAGGTGTTTAGTAACTTTCCAGGTCTCTGGGTTTGGTAGACCTGTGACACAGCCTTGGCAACAAATGATGGAGTGGATGTTCAGCAAGGTATTTCATGGAATCACGGAATTTTAGAGTTGGAAGGGACCTCTAGAGATCATCTAGTCCTGCTAAAGCAGGATTGCCCAGAGCACATCACTCAGGGCTGCATCCAGACGGGGCTTGAAAGTCCCCAGAGAAGGGGACTCCACACCCTCCCTGGGCAGCCTGTCCCAGGGCTCTGTCACCCTCACCAGAAAGAAGTTCTTTCTCATATTCGATGGGAACTTCCAGTGTTCCAGCTTGTGCCTGTTACCCCTCGTCCTGCTACTGGGAACCACTGAAAAGAGCCTGGCTCCATCCTCCTTAAACCCACCCTTTAGATACTTGCAGACATTAATAAGGTCTCATCACATAAGCCAGAATTCTTCAACTGCATGTAAACAGATTACCAAAATTGTCTGTGGACGGATATATTCAGGCAGAATCCTGATGGCCACTTTCTATATCTATGTTGTTGTCACTCAGGTAACTTCCATGCTTCCAGTGGGATAAAGTTAGCTCTGTGCAAAATTTTTTGTGGCCTAGTCTTAATATCATTGCAGAGCAACTCTGTCACTGTGGATGGCCCAAGAAATGCCAACCTGTCACACGAAGAGAGCTATGTGACTTGCCACCACAAGGTATGCGGCTACATAGCAAACCGATGATGGCCAGGGGACATAAGCTTAAAATATAATCAAGTAAATTACTGGTGGTATATGACCTATAGGAATTGGAATATTAATAAATTTTAATTTCCTTTGTGTTCTGAAGTACATTTCTTGGGTTCCAAGACCTTATTTTCTTAAAATATTTTACATCAGGCTAAAGCTTGAATGCTGTTATGTGTTTAATATGTAATTACTGCTAATAATAAAAATATTTTAAGACGTTGACTGACCTCACCATAGTCTTAACCTAGAGAATTGCCTCCAGAGTTATGAGGAAGCTTAGTTTTAAACCCATTCGGTGCTTGAGAAATAATGCCAGGATGGCAATTTTAGGGTAGGCATCAGTTCACTGCAAATACAATTGAATGCCACAACTCCACCCAGTTAATATATATGCCACCAGAAAGTGCTGTTATTAAATCATGCATTCAGTAGCTATTACAATGACCTAAGTTTGAACCAGAAGCCTAGAAATGAAACATTCTTGGGTTTCCCTTTGAATTCTCTCCTTTTTTTATGAATCTCTTTCATTCTTTGTCAGAGAGTTGTGGTCGAATAGCTATACAAGATCCATCTGTCAGCAGAAGCAAAATGATACAGTTTTCTTAATACAGGATTTTATGCATCAGTGTAAAACCCCTGAACTGAATGAATGTCAGTATTCTCAATCCACAGCCAGTCAGAAAGTTTTAAAGTTAAAAGTCAGCAGAGAAGTTAATGAAAGTATTTGACTTGTCAATGATCAAAGTCCAGAACTGTAAAGAGCATTTATTAGTTGGTGACTGATACAGTGCTTTTCCTTGTTTCTTTCCCTGCTCTCCATTAATATCTTAGATCTTTTTTCATACCTGCCTTAGCCTAACAAAAGCAGCTGTTATTCTGAATTTCTGGCTATAGAAGCTGATAAATGAGGTGATTTTCAAACAAATTTTCTGACCTAGCTTCTCATTAGCAAATGATCACTCTAAAAAAGTTGTGACAGTCAAGTGAAGGCTTAATTTTGCTTTCATGCAAGTGAGTGTAAGTCAAGAATAGTTCCACAAAAATTGGATTTTCTCTCTCTATGGCATACTGCAAGTAAATAGAGAATCTGGTAGTGATACTAGAATGCTGCCAGATATCAGAGACCTAATGTTAGGAAGCAGAAATGAAAATAGAAGAAGATGGATATATAGCAATATATCCCAATAATAGATAATTTTTATTATCTATTATATATAATATTTCAGGTAATAGTCAAATTTTCTGATAGTGGTATTATAAGGAATTTGTGTAAGCCTTCACCAGCAACAGATGGTGTCAACTAAGGAAGAAAATCTGCTGAAACTCATGCTTCCATAAAACTCTGCTCACCACCGTGGCCTGTTTTATTTTATCTTGTCTCTGATTATCGTAACATTTACATAGAACTGAGGAGGAAGCACAAGCATGTGCCTGATCATTATGTCTAGTCTAGCAAAATAAAGCTAAGTAAAATAAATCTCACATTGCGACTTGCTCATTTTATGGGATGGCTGTATGCCTAGGTGATTCTTGTCTGCGAAGGTCTGTGTTCTATTCTGCTCCTTTACCAAATGACAGTCCTGAAAGCTGAACTTAATTTGGATTAAAGGCACGGACACCTTTGATTTTAGCTGTAAGTTAGCCTAAAAGTGGTAAGTAGTGCTGTTTTCCGCATAGACTTTTACCATAGAGGTGGATTTTTTTACCTGCTTTTGTTTTGGAGGGAGAGGCGAGTGGGAAGGGCTAAACTAAATGAAATACTTTACAGACCTCATATTAGTGCCATTTAAGCAGGTCCTTTCATACTCTAGCTTAGTTCTATACAGCACTATATATTTTAAAGAATTTTTTCATTTCTGTGGGCTGCCAGATGTGCTGCTGATACCTTCTGATCTTAGATAGTTTGACATTGATTTTCCCAGCACAAGCCAGGGTTGAAATCTGGTCTGTAACTCATCCAAATGATCTATTCATAACAAAAAGTGCCTTCTGGCAGTTGCACCACAGCTGAATATTGTTAAACTGAATTCATCATTTCATTTGTTTCTGATTGCTCTATAATGTTTACATATCTTACATATTAGTATGATCTTTTATAAAGCACACGCTGAGGTTAAATCCTCCCAGATCGAACTTTTTTCTCCTTTTTCTCCCTTTCAAGAGGTGTTGAACTCTTTTTCCCTTCAAATGAGCAGGAATCTTGCAACTGCTTAATGCTCATCTCATCTGAAATGATGGGCTGAGCAACTAGGAATGTGTGTGTTGGGGAGACATGGAAAGGTGGCATTTTCCTACACAAAAGAATTCTTCCCCGTCCAAAGACAGAATAACTGTGAGGTGGAATTGCTCGTCTGAGTATAACACTTTTGTGAGTAGGCACCATCACAGATGAGGGCAATAGTCTCTGTGTGAATATACTCAACTGAAAGATTTACAGATGCTGGTTATGACTCAAAGGGTGAACAGGTTTAGATTCTTCTCATCTCCCATCTTCCAATTCCTGCTGCAGTAATTGTTCTGCGGAGATCTTTCTAACGTCTAGTAGAGGATATCATCTCTGTGTTTCAGTTTCACTACATGTGAAAAATAATAAACATCAATATGTCTCACAATGGGAGTGTGTCACAGGATGACTTTAAGTTAAATAGAAGGCAGAAAATCTGAGGCTCCCTTTGAATATGTATTTTAACGTTCAAAGAAGGATGACATGTCTTGTTTGCTTTAAAAATAATAATCATTTGCCCATAAATCTAAAACAGATGTTGTATTTCTTCTAAAAAGATTAAGGATTTTCTTAAGCTCATTAAAGGAAAAAAAATATTAACACCACATTGATCCTCCTATATCATCATAAGGATGTCTGAAGGCAGTAGAAAGCTATAAAAAGGACATGGTATGAGTGTAACAAAATTAGCTCTGTCTGGCAAATTGTACTTATCTTCTGGGTTCTGCAGCAAACTTTGCACTATTTCTCCAACCTTACGGTTATGTCTAGTCATGTGTTTTAGTGGGATTGGGTGGTATGTGTACTCAAACAGAATTTGGACTTTTTCTTATGAAAATACAAATGCCAGCTGCTGCATGGCTTGAAAAACTTAAGCATCATCCAAATTATTTCAAAGAGGGAAAATGGAAACCATTTGCTATTTCTTATGCTTATATCTATGTTTATAGAAGAATGTTCACCCTGTTGCTTCTGAAACATTGTGTGTCTGTTTTGGGGAGTATGTTATTTCCCAGTTTTCTTACTTTCCACGTGCATCAAGATCTGGAGTCTGCAAAATGTGAATTAAACTCTTCAAGTGGAAGGAGGAAGTAGAAAATCTAATGATGATGATGCCATATGCGGTACCAATAAAGCCCAGCATGATAGCCAGTATTCTTTATTCCGGTTAAAAGTTCCCACAGCAGAAAAAAATGATAAGCTAGTACCCCACTGGCAATATTCATCAGTGTGGCGATACGCAGCTCCCTCGTTTGCTCTGTTTATGTGTTGAAAGTTTGCTGGAATGTGTACAAACGGGACTTCAGTAGTAAGATGATAGGAAAGTCTCAGTGTAATTTGAGAAGAGCCAGCACGGAAATATCCTGTCCTGGCAAATTCCTGTGGGTGTCTAAAATACATAGCCAGAAATACTGGCTCCAGGGAGAGTTTGGTCTTTCAATCGATCTAAGCCTGTTAGTGTTATCAAATGTATAGGACAATGGAGGACTAACGACAGAAGAAAGATTTTTGAAAAATTTTTTTTTAAACTGTATAGTCCTTCTTGATGTTTAGAACTTCCCCTGATTTCACAAGGCATCTTTGTGCCTTTATATCCTTAGACAAAATATGTTTTTTCAGACTATGTAGCAGTTGGATTTTAAGCTTGGTAGGTCTCGTGTCGCTAGATGATTCCTTTAGAAATCAAAGTAAAGTGCAGAATACTGCGCAGTTTGCTGCATCAAAAATATTTTGAGATGAGCCTTCAAAAACCCAGGCCCTTTCTGCCCTAAATGTTCCTTCCCACCTGTAGAGATATGTGTTGTGCCGACAGCTATAGGATGGGAATGAGATGAGATGCTGGGGTTCTCAGCAGGCTTCCATCGCTAGTTCACAGCAGATTCTAGCTGGGAATTTTTGACCTTATGCTGTGTTCGCAGTCAGGTCAGTGATGTGAAATTGGTCTAAAAAATCAGGTTATTTTAGGATTTGCTTTCTGTTGCCCTGCATTTTGTTATTGAAATTGTAAAAGAAGGCTTGCCCCATAGAGGTGTTGAAAACTCAAAGCTGTATTAATTTGTAGTTTTAAGAGAAAACAAAACAAAACCAAATGTCTTTGCAATGTTTTTGACGTAGCTTTGTCCGCTTGGAGTCATAAATGCCTTTTTAAATTCAGTGCAGCTATTCTTGCTTTTTAATGGGTTTAGTCAGCCAAAATCTTACGCAGACACACAAACTCATGTGCACGCACACATCTTTAGCGAAAGTAAGTCTTAGAGCTGGTAGGGGAGAACTGAGCAAGATTCTTGTATTTGTTAGATGTGTTCCTAAGACAAATAAGGATTTATTGAAACTGTAGTGCTGTATGTTGAGAAACTAGCTTTTGTTGTTTTGTTTTCCTACTTAACTTCATGACAAGAATCAGCTGCATTGTAAGTTTATGGCTGGAGCGGACTATTGTTTGTGCAGCAACCTCCCTGCTGGTGTATTTACTAAACATGTGTGATGCACAAATGCCAGTGAACTGCATCTTGGAGCATATTCCCTAGTTGCTAGCAAAAACTGTCTTTAAAGTTTGGCCTGTTTAAGTATAGGGAGAATGTGCATGAAGTTTACCAGGCACAGGCCTCAATTTTTAATTACTCCTCCTCAAAACTATTTTGACGTGAAATCTGGGCCCTATTGAAATCAATGGCAAACCTCAAGCATCCTTTAATGGCTCTAGAATTTTGCTAATGAAGAGCAAGATCTAAAAAAAACATTGTCCCATTGACTGAGACCTTTCTTTTTTGCTGTTCCAGCATTGCAAACATACAGACTTATTTTGTTAGGGAATTGTCTTGTTTCCTCGTCTTGGAGAACTTCCCACCTTCTGGAGGACTGTTGCAGATTTAGCCTTGCCACTAACATGTACTAGTGGGAAGTGCATTTGTGCATCGTGTGATGGTGTAGGACTGCACTGCTGGCCTCTTTTCCCAGGGAAATAGTGGCTGTGTATACCTCGAGTGTATATACCTCTTTTGATCCTGGAAGAGAAAATACAAATCATGCTTCCAAGAGAAGACAGGCAGCCTGCCAGGGGACGGATGACCTGTCTTCTCCAGCCTCTGCTGCAAGAGTTATTAATGCGTTCAACCAGTACAGAATACATAACTAGTTTTTGTGGACAGTACTAGGGCCCAAGTTCCACTGCCCCGTTCCCCATCACGTGCTGTGCCTTACTTGCTACACTAGGTAGCATACCTCCTTACGCTTTCTTTCTGGACCAGAAAGGAAGTCTAGAAAGTCTATCTAGTCTTTTGAAAGGGGAACAGCCTTGTAAGAGGAAGGAAAACGTCCCCCACCCTTAAAAACTGGTAATTTGCATCTTCTGAAGCAGAGAAAGGAAATGAACCAGTGTTTCCCACATCCTGAGTGGTCTAACCACAAAAATATTGCATAGGAGCAGGGTATCACTGTATATGTGGGTGTTACATTTATAGGCAAGCAGTAGAATACAGTCCTGTTCAGTTTTTGGAGGGTAGTGCTTAGATACCTGCTTTGATTAAAGGGTTCACGGGTGCGAAGGAAGGAGTGTTTTGTATAAAGCTAGCCTAAGTAAGGGGCAGAATCCAATGCTTACCCAGGCTAATGCTTCCTGTTGGCTAACATAAGCCCAGGTTTGCACCTTCTCCCCAAGGCACCTAACTCTCCTGACGGCGCTGTGAGAGCACTGGAGCTCAGGGTTCTGCTGCAAACCTCGGGAGTTGATGGCGGATCTCAGGGGACCTTGCTGTCCTCTGTCAGCAGGATCGCCCCTTGATTCCTAACTCTGAAGACATACAGTATGAGTGCTCTGTAAACACCGGTTGCTGATTACATTGGTTATATTTTCCGATGACAGTCAAGCAGAGTGTTATATCCAACTGTTAATTTGCAGTAAGGTGTCTTTCTGGAGAAAGGGGGCAGTTTCTCCCTGTAAAATACAGTTCCTGTTCCTGAAATGTCTTACTTTCTGCATGGCCAGACCCGGCTGTTCTGTAAATGGGAGTGAGTGGGGACAGTTGTGCAACCAGTAGCTGCAGCTCTGTCATCTCATCCGAAAATGATACAAACAGGGGACATATTTCTCCATATTCCCTTTAGAGTAAATCTGTACCTGTACATCTCCACTCATGTTGGAAACTCCAGTGGTAGAGCAGGAATCATTTCAGTATTGGACCCTGATAGCTGCCAAACTACTTTGACAGGTAGTTTGATTCACGAGAGCTTTCTCTTGCTCTTCCAGGTCAGCGAAACACCCATTTTTGTGCCTGGTGTTTGGGGACCTTATTTCTCTGCAATGGTACCTGGATTGTGGTTGAATGAAGGAGGTCAAAGTGCTACAGGAAAACTGGTAAGTGTTCGGAGACGCAAACACATAAACTGCTGTCACTTGGGATAGCTTCACTGTCCCTTCAGCCAGAGCTCTGCCTTAAACACCTCTGTAAGATCACAGGAGAAACCATGCTGCTGAAAGCAACGAACAATTAGTTCTTACAAACTGTTCATTTGCATACTGATAGGGGATTATATGTGGGGCAGAGCACTAAGGGCGTGTCTTCCTTTTATGATGGTGGTGATGATTACTGTTACTAATTTACAGGCAAATAGGCATTCATTCTTTACTTTAGCAGGAGGCTGAGATAGACTTTGAGACAGAGAAAATGGTACGTGTTGTGTTATATAGAACAATTGTGCTCATTGATGGGCACATTGTATGAATGCGTGATGAAATGAAAGATATATTGTATGGGCAGAATAGTAATATATTAACATGTTATCCTGTCTAGATAGATATTTCATATATTGTCACTTCAGTTCTTTCCTTGAGTGCAGAGTCTAAGTATATTAGGTTATTTTAATTTGTCAATAAAAATTAAAACCAGACTAGATTCTCTAAAAATGAATTTTCTTATTTACAGGGACGTAGTCAGAACTTAAAAGACTGATGTCAAAAGAAAGGCTAGATGTATAAAACAGCATTTGGCTCGAGCCCAAAAAGCGTCAGTAAGACCTTCGTGGCTGCTTAACCCTGGAAGCTTCTAAAGCTCCCTGTGTGTCTCCTTCCCAGTCTGTAGAAATACTGATCTGCCCTGAGGGGTGAGGTGCCAAGCTTCTCATGAGAAACTACAGGAGGTGGGCCCAGTGCTGTGGGTATCCTCTGTAAGCTCTGCAAACAGAGAGGTGGGTTTGGTCTTTCACGAATTGCAGACGTAACTGCTCTCTTACTCAGAGCTAGTACCACCTGCCTTTTTAAAAGCCTGGTGATCGGAGTGCATGTCCAGGAAGTAGTAGATTGGGGCATCACCACATTTATACATTCCATACGAAAGAGTCACTGAATGAGAAACAGAAATAATCCTGGATGAGGAAGCCCGGACACACCCAAAGCGCAGAGCTATGAATTGATGTTCCCTCCCGTGCGCTCTCCGTGGCCACGTGAATCCGACATTCCTCTCTGTACAGTGTCACAGCTTCAGTGGGAGAGTCATCCCTCTTCCTCTCCTGCAGCCTCCACGTCCCAGTTCATCTCCAACCCATCCTTAGCCTCTCAGCAGGTGGAATGTGTGTATTTTAAATTTTTCAGGTCAAGGTGGGGCTAGAACCAAAATGTCCCATTTTATAGGTAACTGCTACAACTAGAAGTAAGATTTAATTATTTCTTGTGACAGCATCACTTTGAAAGGAAAATGGCAAATCTTGTGCATTTCTTAGTAAGAGCACTTTTGAGAGGGGTGTGCTCTATGTCCTTAATACAAAGCGGCTAAAGACAGTTACCTAAACTCTGGAGACGATACAGCAAGTCTTTTTTTTTTTTTCTTGGCTGGTTGAGGGTGGTTCCACACTTAAAACATACCATGAGAGTTGGGGCATTTCAGAAAGATGATTTTAAAAATCCTTTCTGTTCTAGTACCAGAGAACAAGATGTTCCTGAGTCATTAAAGAAATTGCTGGAAAAAATGTATGGTCTTGTTAGGACCCATAGCACAAGTCAGCTCAAAGTACTGTTAAGTATATTAGGGCAGGTGTCTTATTAAAACAGTCTTAGAATATATTGTGGTTTTCTTGAGATTGTACGTACAGAAAACACATAGGGAGCCAGAGGAAGTGTTTTGTGCACTGTGTGGAGGGTAGGTTGCATTCATTATCTTTGTAATTTTAAAGCTGTAGTCCTTTTAAGCTCCTGCTTTCTCATACTTCTAGCTCGCTGAAAAGAAAACAAAAAAAAAATGTCACATTTTGGGATTCTTTTCAATATTTGATCTATGCCCAAAGATGAATTCTGTTCATGAAATGTGAACAGTCTGTTGAACTTCATAAAACTGGTACACTTCCCTTTAAAAATCTCTAATTAATTCTTTTATTGATACAGCTGCGAAAAAAGTCTGTTGGATTTTGAAACCTGGTTCAGATAGAGCCAAAATGAAGAATTAAGAACTCTGCTTGTTTTGAAAAAGCTTGTTTGTTTGTGTATTAGATGGGCTTTTGCACTGGATTTTCAAAATTCATAGGAAGAAATTGCGCAACAGAGACAAAGGATGGCATGACATCATTAAAAATTGTAAAATAAAGAATTGCTGAAAAGGGTTTCTAGATGAAACCCTCATGCCCATGTATTGAATTAAAAGCATTTAAATATCTAACTTCATTACTTCCATAATACTTTTGTGTAAAGTGTTTTCGCCGCACACACGTATACGTGATATTTATTTATAGATTTCGTTTTGAATTTATGAGCTACTCCTGTGTTCTAAAGAGCTCATGCAAGATGGCAAAATTCAGGCCTGAGCTTTGTCTCTAATGCATGCACAGGTTGAGTTTTGTCTTTGATGCAAATCTCAGCGAGAACAGGCAGGAGTTATTTTTATTGCCATGTTCAGATGTGTATGCTTCGTTGTATGTTTTGCTACACTGGTTAGGGACTAGACTCATGCTGTTAAAAATTAAATAGCTAATGTGGGTTGCTGCCAAAAGGTATTGCCAAAGATGCTCAGTGCTCTTGAGTAGCTCTAGTTTTGCCTCTTTAGCTTTTACTGTCACCTCTGATGGGATATTATCAAGGGGCCACAAAACCTGCTGAATTATTGTCTTAAAAGCCCATGTTATTCTACCTGATACTTTGTTTTATAATAATGGTAGCCACTGTGAAGTGAAAGGACCAGATGATTTATAAATTTAGTATAGACAGAGCCTGTATTGATCTTTTTTATAGCAATAATTGCTTGTCAGGGTATACATATTGTTTCCTGCAGTGAACATATGGAGCATCTATCAGGATGACAACACACCTTGTATTTTATTTTAACAGTGTTACATAGAAAGATGTAGGGATTTGGGCCAAGAAGATGCTCCTGGTAGAATTCCAATGAGGGCACGCATGCAAGAGAAGGGGAGAGACTGGAGGACATGCTCTCAGATGGTGTTGGACAGGAAAAAAGTCATCCTTTCAGCTTCCTCTTCTGACTGAGGAGCTGCGTGCTTAGCATTTTGCCTGTTTTCGGTGCAGCATTGGTTGTTTTTTCTTCCTGTTTTAAAGCCAAATCCTGAATCCAGTA
Source organism: Rhinoptilus africanus (assembly GCA_013400135.1). Taxonomy (NCBI): domain Eukaryota; kingdom Metazoa; phylum Chordata; class Aves; order Charadriiformes; family Glareolidae; genus Rhinoptilus; species Rhinoptilus africanus. The sequence continues at coordinate 41,776 of VXBO01003524.1, read as the reverse complement.
ATTTCAGTGGGAGTTTTGCCATTGGCTTCACTAGGACTAGGACTTAACACCTCATGAGTAATTTAGTAGCTCTCTTGTCTTTTTAAAGTAATGACACTGCATTACGCTTTTCCGAGACCTAATGTTTAAGATGTAATCATTCCAAAAATGTTGCTTTCCTCTTTTTCAGATAGATCATGTGGTCCGAGGCCATGTTGCCTTCCCGGAATTACAGTCAAAAGCTGCAGCCAGGTCACTCTTCTTATTCCTTTATCACATACCTGCCTTACAAATTGATGCTGCGCTGTATTTCCAGCAGTGCAGAATTGCACTGCTCTATCCTTATTCTGACACAGGGGAATTAACAGTCTGACAGGGGGTTGGAAGTATTTACAAGGGCTTGCCAGGTGATTGCTCAAAGATGAAAGCTTTAAACTCCCCTCAGATACCATTGGCATATCTAAGTGGTGATATTAACTTTCCGCTTTTCAACTTCTTTTATATCCAGCCGGGGGAATTTCTTGATACCATGGCATCAGCCCTGTTCAGACCTTTATGCCTTGGGCTAATGATGTGTCTTACTTTGTAGCTGACACTATTGAACTCCAAGTGTGAGATATAGCTTAATTAGGAATATATTATCCAATATTTTTGGAACAGTCATCTAAAGGAAGGTATGTCTGAAAAACTCCTGCATAGCAGTGCAAATAGAACAGAGAAAGCCAGGATGAATTTTCAGACAAATGTTAAGATGTAGGAGTGAATTGGAGGTAGCTCCAGCATTCCTTGAGCAGGAGGCTGTGTGTGATGTGGAATTTTAGTTTGGTCTGCTTTAGAAGTGGATGAAGACAGTCCAGACACTTCTCTCAGATCTGGACTTTCTCAAGCTATTTTGGCTTGGATTCCTTTAAGATGGTTCATGTCACTCCCAGAGAGATCCTAGCTGGACAGTTAGGCACATTGGATGAAAAATTGATTATCTTTTAATTTATTTTTCCTCCTTAGATTAAAGAAAAAAATAGCAAACTTGGCTTTTTGTCTCCAGTTTATCACTCTGGTCTAAAAGGCAAGGGTCAGTCCTGGTAGATATATTAAGCACATGCAGTTATATAGTTATTTTCAGTCTTCCCTGGGGAGGTAAAGCTACCTGCTGTCTCTGGATGACCCTTCCATGTTTTGTAGTGCCCGATGCCTTACTTGTTTGTTGAGAACTTGACCATGATTCCCAGAAATGTATTGGACTTCATTCAATATGAAATAGATTCGTGCTTCCTAGAATTCTCTTTGTTGTTCTTTAAAAAAAAGTAAATCAGGAAATAAATGCATCTGTGTATGTTTGGAATAAGGATTGATCTGTGTTTTTTTCCAAAATTTTGGCTTCCAGGCCATTTTTCCGGTGCCCCCATATGAAGCACAAGCATAAGACAAACAGTTAGTTCAGTCTGTAATAGCAGGATAAGCCTTTTTTTGTTGTTGTTGGAAAAATAAGTATAGAGAAGCTGCTTGTCTATACCAGGTCTGATACTGAACCGACTGACCACAACTAATTTCATAGTGCAAAAAGCTTGGATTGTGATGTGAATAGGACACTAAATACAGAATACTGGGAATAGAATTCCACGTTATCTGAGTGTATGGTGTCATAACTTTGGATTTGAGTCTCCTGCAGTTAGTAAAACTGTGCAGGATGCCATTGATAAAAAGGATTATAATATCTTATAAAAAGGATGATAATATTTTATAAAGTTAATTTGCTCAATGGTATTTTTCTAATGCTTTCCAGATATTACTCTCCTAATGAAATGCTTGAATACCTATAAATTTAGTAAACAAGTCTCTTATTAATTTCCCCTGTCCCTTTCCCCCAGTCCTTCTCAAATATTCGTTAAATTAAAAAAAATAATAATTTGACCTCCTGATTTCTTTATTTCTTTCTACACATGGAGCACAAGCTTCAGCCGTATCACAGGAACTAGTAGCAGCAGCTATACAAGTGCAAAGCACTTTTTTAGTGAGCAGTGTTGGCCCGAAGTTTGGATTATGTGTTTACTTACATTAAGTCATATGTTTCATAAGAACACAGTGTCTCGTTTTGGGGGATTGTTGGTGATGATGATAAATTATTTGCCTGGAAATCTCAGCAGAATATTTCAGAGAAACTGGGTTATTATATTTAGTCTATTCTCTGTGTGGGTGTAGGAATTTGTATCTTTTCAGCCATTGCAAATTGTCATTGAAAGAAAACAAAATGAGAATGCCATACATGTGTGTGCAATTGCATAGTACCTTCACTTCCTATGCTAGGTGCAACGCTGTGAAGAGTTAGGCTGGTTTCGTAGAGACAAAAAGCCCATGCCTGTCTAGATCATTAAAAAACAACACCTGAGGTCACAAATCTCTGCCTCTTACTTGCTGCTGCCTATCACCTACTTCTGCCTTCCTAAGCCTGTCTTTCCTTTCTCCCGGGCTCCCAGTGCTCCTAATAAGTAGGTCTGGCAATGGCAAACTGCCTGCCGAGCAGCTGAGCTCAGAAGCTTCACTGTGGAGACTTCTGTCCCTTTGCCTGTCCCAGGAGCAGAGTTTGCAAGCTGCATTTACCACCGGTTCAGTCATTTGTGGTAACTTGTTAGGGCACGAGTGGCTTAGACAGACTTGCCAGAAACCAGCTCCCACTGACCACTGAAGACCAGTCTTGTGCAACCCTCCCAGTACTATTCCTATGTTCTCTTCTCCCTTCTTTTACTGGAAGTGAAGAGGGTTGAATTACATGAGGATTTTCTGGACAGCTGTAAATTTTACATTTGGTCAAACAAATCGGCATACTCTGTGAGCAACAAAATTCGGATTTTTTCATGCAATTCAGTGAGCTGCAGAAGTTGCTGTGTATGTAGCACTTTTGCTCTTCAGTCTGTAGTGTGTAGGTCTGAGATCTAGCCATCATTAATATGTTAAATGCTGTATAGGTAGGCTGGAGTAGGAAATTAATAAAAAAGAAAAATACCATCATTTGTGCTTTAAAGTTTAAATACTTCTGTTTCCTAGATTCCCAGTTTCTAATCTTCTGAGGGAAAAAAAGTGTCTAACTGTTTGACAGCAAAGATTATGTGCCCTTTGGCACTTCGTGAAGTGCTATGTTTTAGGACAGAATTTCCTTTTCCTGTGCTTCTCGATGCCATTTCCCCATCTAAAGAGCTGTCTCCTGAGAAAAAAGTTACATACACGATATCTATCAGCAATACTGGGATCTTTCAAGCAGAATATGATAATCACATTTGGCAGTTCTCTGTACCTATGGATGTTTTAGAGCCCTTTTTTTTGATTTAGAAATCTAAACTGTTTTGATTTTTTTCCTGAAAGATACTTACTGGCATCTTCCAGGATTCCTGAACAGATTAAATACCAACCTCTTGTTGCTTTCTGAAGTTACGTCCCAAATATGAATGTAACCCTGGGCAAACTTGCAGCGATTTCTTATTCTTCACTTTTAACATAGTTCCTTTTTAATAGCAACGGCTTGTGCTCAACTCTGCAAGTCAGATCCAGCTGCTGCTGCTACCTTCTCCTAGAACTGAACAGAAAAAGCTCCAGGGAGCTGATGGTGTAATGTTACTTGTAACACAAACATGGCAGAAACTGGAACTGGCAAGTGCTTGAAGGATTCTGCCAGTCACTCAGTCCAAATGTAGTGCCTTGAACCCATATCTATATGTAGAGGGAAAAAAAAAAGGTAAAAGGTGTGAAAAAAAGTGTAACTCCCAGGTTATGTGGGTTTCAAGCACATTTGGCTGAACTTCAGCCTCTTTTTGCACAGTCCTTGTGTTCTGTCAGAGCTGCACCAATGGCTAATTCTTGCAAGAGTCATCAAGCAGGATGGAGATCAGATAGAAGCTGGGATGTTTGGTAGGTCAGTGGTTGAGTGAAGCTTTCCTTTCTTTTCCTTCCCAACAGTCAAGCCATGATTTAGACTGGAAATAAAATGCTTTGTCCTTAGCATGTACTGCTTATAGTGCAGTCTTTAGGGATGTAGAAAACAGGGCCACTTTTACAACAAGCGGGAAAAAAAGATTGCGACCTCAAAATTATCATAATTCAGGTCCAGGAAGACACATAAAGTACATTTTAAAGTACGTGAATAATGATGTGAATTAGTTATTTTAATGTCTTCCAAGTGTACTTCGTTTTGAATGATATCCTCTGATAGCATACACATGGTAAGGTATAATTGAAAAAACATGCAGCTGAATGGTTGAATGCAAAGTATAAATATACAGCTGCTAGCAGGTCAGAAGTCAAACTAGTAAAGCATATGCCAAATTCCCTTAGGGATCTCATTAGTGCATGATTGAATATACATGTAGAGGCTAAATGAATATCACTGTTTGGGTCTACAGTGGATGAGACAATGACTAATCAATTGTAATTAGGGTTAGATGCTATTATTGACCCACATGTCTAGAATTAAATGCCCCACTTGGAGATTTCCAAGGAGTTGAAAAATATATATGAATCTGTTTATGATGGTATGAGTGTTTGAGAAAATACTCTGAGCCTAATTGCAACATTTTTGAACTGGAATGTCACTAGAGTCATTGCAAGCCAAAGCACTGAAGAATTCAACATTAGTCCTAATGTTACTCCTTGTCCAGGAAAAAATCTGTTGGATAGTGTGGAGTTGGGTGTAGTATCTGAACTTAGATACCATCATATTTAGGCCCATGTTCGGCTCCTCCCTAAAATAGCAGCCACTTGCTTTCTCTCCTCCACCCTTAGTGCTGTATCTTAATCATAACACACACTGAAATAATTATGGTTTAAAAAAGGAAAGCTGTAAGTCCAGTGCTATGGATTAATCAGAGAAATTTTTAAACATTTGTAAAGGAATTTGATTAGCATTTCTGCCTGGAATCCTCCTTATCCCTCTCTCTCAGCTTGCTTTTCTCTAGCTTTCTCTTTCACAGTGGCAGCATCTTTCTGGTAGAGACAAGCAGCATCAGCCCCCAAAATATCAAACAGCTCTGGTTCCTCTAGGGACCAGTAGGTGACAAGGTACAAACTGGAGATCACAAACTGCCATTATCTCCCCTCATCGCATGAAACCAAGGCATTCAGGTCGCCGTCGAAGGGCCGCGCAGATGGGCATCCCCACTTGGCAAGAAGTTGCTTTTGCCTTTCTCCCTCTTTGTGTTAAATTTGGGATTTGGCGTTCTTTGATGGGTCTTCTGCATTTGATGGTAGTACGAATGTTTTCTGTTTGATGAATAACCTCCCCCACTCTTTTTCCAACTTGTTTTTCTTCTAGTGCTCACAGTATATATACATACTTGAACGGTCACCTGGATCTGATTAAGAAATCTTTGCCTGTGGGTTTCCTCACTGTTGATTTACATGTTTGGCCAGATTTCCATGGTAACAGATCTCCCTTAACAGATCTGACACTAAAGGGCATGGTAAGAAACAGCCTGTCTTTGCAAAAAGGTCAATACAGGGTAAAAAAAAAAGAAAAAAATTAAAAAGCTTGGAAGGAGCTTTTTTCCAGTTTTGAGCGTACTCCTCCTTAGCTATTTAAACTATCCCATAGGATTTGGGTTTCTTGCTGCATTTCGAAGTGTGCTAATGTTTCAGTAGAAAACCAGAAATCGTTGTAGTTGAGATATCACCATAGCCACATTCCTTGTCTAAAAATATGAGGAGTGTTGTGTGTGTCCCAGTATCTTTCCTAGGAATGACATTTCAGAGCACTGACTGGCAGCGTTTGCTTTGTTAACTCACCTGTCTGCCGAATTTTGCATTTCTTTTGCAATGAATTTCAACACAAATTTGGGTATGCCTATCTGGGAAAGGAATGAAATACTCTGAGGAGAGTTTGCTTGATTTAAACAGATAAACATTCAGTAAATATGCTGTATAAGAGTTGTTGGGTAGTAAATTTAAACAGAAACTGAAAAGCTCCTATGCTTATTGTTAAAAATGGGCATAGATGCTCTCATGATTGGAAATATGCAACCACGGTGCTTTGTACATCTTAGTTCAAAGGCAAACCTGATGCGATTCTGGCTTGTGGCTTGTTTTAAAATTGCTACTTTGGGAACTTAAAGGAATTGTAATATTATGTTCTATACAAAGAAATTTACAGAGCATCGCAATCTGGGAGCGGAAAGAGCAGCATTTGGAAGCTCATGCAAGAACCTCTGCTGGGGAGTTTTTCAGCCCCTCTTTAAATGTTTGGGTGTTTCTCTTGATTGAAGGTGATGGTGGTAGATCGGCTAGGTCACAAGCCGGTCTGTTGCTATGCAGAACTAGAACAGAAGAATATAAGGGTATAATTTGATGGTATCAAAATACTTGGTGATTAATGCGAAAATGTAGTTTGAAATTGCATATTGTCCTTGAAGTGAGCAGCTCAAGCTACTCACCAGCCCCTAAATCTGCTGTATTTGAGGCTGAGATAGGAGAGGGTAGGCGTAAGCACGGCAACACATTTTAAAGCACGAATGAGGGAAACATTAAAAAGAAATAGATGGCTTATATAATTTATGATCCTAATAATACCTGTATTATTTATGAAAGAATTATATGCTGCAGCAGAATCAGAATTTCCTTGATATGATGGCTGTATGCAAATACTGATAATAGCAACATGTTTTTTCTGCCACAATTATGGCAGCATTCAGGTCTTCCCTACGCTGATATTAATCCAGAGTAACTACAGTGCAATATTGATTTGCGTGAGAGTAAAGGACGTTAAGATATAATGTTTAATTATTAATTGTGTTTCGGTGTTAGGGTGCTCAGAAGGGAGGGGGAGAAATGCTTTTAAAAAGTTATTTTTACGTAATAGCATTTTCATATTATTACATTAAATACATTCACGAGCAATATCTGAGTCATAACATAAAACTGTCAGAGTTAATCTATCTCTAATCCCATACAATGTGCTGTTTGTTCTTTATTTCTTTGCAAGGGCAAGAACGATTTATGCGGTTCTTCCCCAGATCAGGAATAACATGTTTAACATAACATTATGTGTACAGCTCACAAAAGCAGGGCTTAGAATTAGCACTTAAAACTTGTTACAACAAGAAACCATGGAAAATAATAGTGTTTTACTTTGGCTGGATTTGTACGTTTTCTTTTTTTATCTTTGCACAGGTTGTTGGACTAACATTGTCTCGGGGTCTGGATGAACTTGCCCTTATCTACTTGGCTACGATTCAAGCCATTGCTGTAAGCCATTTTAAGTGCATAAAAGAATAAATGAATCGTCTCATGTTCTGTGGCAGACTGATCATTCCCTTCTGCTAAACAGATATCTAATAATAGATGAATTCACTTAATGGACTTCTTAAAGGAACAAGATACTGTTTATCCACGTTGGTGACTATTCCCTACTCTACGATAATCGTCAGACTGTAGAGAAAATGTTCCCCTAAAAAGTTTTCTCCTTATGGTAATTCTGTAAATGGAGCTTTTGCCTCTCGAGCAGATGTGAGGAAAGAGGCTGATACTATATGGGGCAGCATTAACATCACGGGCTGTCTAGAGGGAAGCTGAGAGTGGAAAAAAAAAAAAGCTTTGGCAACTGTATGAAGGAACTTGTGCTCCCCTAAAATGCCTCTGTTTCAGATTGTTCCTAAATCCACGGATTTCCCCTTCTTGCCTGTCAGATGAGTCGGAACTCTGTACCACAGCGAGTCGGAGTGGGTCTGTGATTCAGTTCATAACGCTACGGACCGAACAGACCAGATCTCATTCCTCCCTTGCTTTCCCTGCTGCAAGGAGAGCCGCTGCCTCGTGCGGAGCATTTCCAGCCCGTGGCTCTATTTCTGTGAAAGCAGAGGGTCTGTCTTTAGGACAACGTCCTCGATGTTTGCTAATAGGCAGACATGGGTAATTTTAGCAGAATACTTTTGTTCCTGCCCTGATTTTCTCTGGAACCTAGGATTTCCAGTTCATGAGAAATTCTAGTTGGAGGTGAAAACCTGGGTCAAAGAAATTGTTTTGAAACCCTGGTGCAGGGTATTTTCAATGGGGCGTGCTATCCCCAGGCATTTAGTGACTGAAATCGGCATTCCTTTGACATCCTTTTTGTGATTTAAAAAAAAAAAACTTGTTGAACTTGAGGTGTTTTTGCAAAACATTAACAGTTTGATGAATTGGGGAGTTTTCCTGAAAAAACTCTGTTCAGTTGGAAAACTTCCAAACTCCTCTCTACTGGTTAAACAACAACTTTGCTAGGCTGGGTCAGCCATCTGGGATGTAGAGGGTGGGCGGCTGCTGTAAATTTACTGTGAATTGTACATCTTATGTGTTAACCCTCCCTCTTCAGCAAATAACGAGAACTTAACTCCAGCCTGGAATTCATTGTTGGGAGTTTTGATCCTTTTTAAGATGAATGTAGCTTGGTTATACCTGATGCTTCAGTATAATCCCACCATTTCAATAAGAATGTCTAGGAGAGTTTAAACAATGCCAGCGCCTGATACTGCCCCCTGAAAGAAAGTTTCCAGTATGGAACAGGTGCTCCGTTATTATATCGTGCTAACGAAGTGGAAATGTTCTCTGCTGGAAATCCTGGGAAAGTCACCCATTATCTCATTATATGATACAACTCAAATTTTAATCGTAAGACACAAATACTATGTTGAACACTAAATTCAGCATAAGCTTTTTGGTAGCTAATTGCACTGATCATGAGCTTTCATATAAAAAGACCATACCATAGTTTTCATTTTAAATTAAAGGAAATTCATTTTTCTTGAAACAGTAACTAAAAAATAGACAGAGCAGACTTGGGTTTGACTTGATATATTTACTACCTGCTAATGTGATACTTAGGAAATTTAATTTTCCTCCCATACTCCGTCACTTCCAATTTTAGCTTCACTTTTGTTGAAGGAAACAGTTCTTGTTCAGGACAGCCCCAATCCGGTACCATTCGCTCTCTTCAGTGGGTGCAAGATAGACTTTAAACCCAAGTAAAAATCTTGTAGAAAGTGTAGGCCTGCCCACAGAATGTTAATCTCTAGTTTTCTTTTCAGCAGGAGACGCTTTTTTCTTTTTATGTAAAATTTGCATTTGAAGCCCCTCAATTTGCATTTTCTCCAATCCAGGATTAAATTAGTTCCCCCCCCCCCCTCCACAGTGAAATAGGTCTGGCTTTAATTTAAATTGCTACGTGAATACAATTTTCCAGGCAGGTAAACACAAAATAATTTTCACAGCATGTTCTTTCTCAGGGTCTTTGACGTGTGTATGTTGTGAGGGGAGTTGTTAATAAATTTGAATTTCAGAAGTAGTGAAAGAGAATATCCTTTTAACTATTCATTGCAAACTGCGATGCAACAGTTAGACGGATGAGAACATGATCAGAGATATAATTGTGGCCGTCAAGCCCATTTCTGAGGAGACAGACTCTTTTTAGAGCTGTTTATTTTTCCATAATTAAAATTGTGGCTGTGTGATTTGGAAATTAGCCCTCTGTGTCAATAGGGAAGGGATGGATTTAGTCAGCTGGTGTTGCGGCTGCTAAAGTTCCTCGTAACCGCTTGCCTGCAAAACCAAAATACGTTTGAAGGCCTGTCCAGCGTGGTGCCAGTCACTCATAACGAACGTCTCCTGTCCGATGAAACTCTGCTACCTTCAATTTTCAGTAGCTTTTATTTGAAGAGGGGTTTATTGCAGGCTACAGACCTCTTAATGAACTTACAGCATGGCATAAATAAAACTTCAACGACACTTTGTGAAAACTTTGACCAGATTGAATTTTTCTGGGAAATCGGCCTACAAAGAGTCAGTTAGTGCAAAATTTTGGCTTGTATTTGGCTTTTTGTCAAGTCTGAGCTTCAAAATTAACTTCCAAGGTATTATAAAGAGCTGGGAATTATTTTTGGACAAATATTTTGTCAAAGAAATGGAAAATGTTCTTGCAAGAGGAAAGAGGGAAAAGGTTGACTTCAGTGAGGAGTTGAAGGCGAGCAAAGCAAACAAAAAGAGAAAAGATTTTTTTTTTTAAATGGCAAAGCATTTGCTTTCATCATTTGTGAAGCGGAACTCTGCGCTGTTCTAATTTTTGAGTTTCTCAGAATGGAGACTGTAACTGAAAAGTTTAAAAATATGCCTACATTTTAGATGTTTCAATTAATCCAGGCATGAAATGGAACTTTTTATTTTGCATAGGGTAAAAGCCAAGAGAAATAGTTAAGCCAATACAAAATTCTTCAGGTTTTCCTTTTTTGCTGAAAAGACAGAAAATACAGGGGTTTATTTGCTCCTTTTTTTTTTATGTTCTGTTTTGCTATTTGGCTTCGGAATTGAAGTCTCTTTACTGAGAGTGATTTTCAGACGCTGTTACACAAAGTGAACAGACGGTTTTGGTGGGGATGTCTTTGCCACGTAGGTTTTAGTTCTGGATCGGGAAATGTTTTCTGTACTCTGCTGCACTTGGTCGCAAACAGCTGCTTATCACCACCGTCAGTTTTTCCTGGTGTCCATTTTTGTGTCTTCGCATAATCCCAGTCTTTACCCTTGTGGGTACTTCCCTGTAAGCCCTGTTTCCCTGTGTTATCAGATACTGGTACGTTCTCACTTCTTCAGCCAGCCCCAGGATGTTTATTGCAATATGCGGTGTCTGTGTATTTCCCAATTTTTTGTGCCACGAGTTTGATTTTTCTAGTTCTTAATACAATGCCTGGTACCGGCTGGAAGCTAAGCAGCAGCCGTACCCCTGCAGGTCTGTTCCCAGCCTGCAAGCTACTGGTAGGCACAGTTAGTATCATTCTATTTAGCAGTATCATTCTTTTTTAGCAAATTGTGCTTTAAGATCTGTTCCTGCGGCTGCTCTCCTGTACTCATCTGTTTTTTGTTGTTGTTTTCTCCCGCTTTTTGAAGTTAGGAACAAGACATATTTTGGAAGCTATGGAGGCTGCAGGGCATCGTATCAACACACTGTTTCTGTGCGGTGGACTGAGCAAGAACCCTCTCTTTGTGCAGATGCATGCTGACATTACTGGTAAGTTAGAGGAAGTGCGGGGAAAGGAGTGTAAACTACTTTATTTTCGGTGGCTAAATACTTTGTCTTTGGAAAAATAAATACTTTCTTTATATAGAACTGTATTTTGCTGGTTGGCCAAAATGTGTGTAATGAAATGTTACTTCCTGCAAGACTGGATTTCCTGAAATTTAAAGGCATTTGAATACCGCAGAGATGCGGTGCAAACAAAGCTCCATATGTCATATTGCTAGAAAACAGACTTCTGGAAAAACCTCCAGCTTGATTTGTAATCTGTGGCTCTTAGACTTGCCGATAGAATAAATTTGAAAACTTTGTATGGAATTTTTAAAACCAATATGTATAAATTGCATGTGAGAGATGTTTCTCACTCTCAGATTTTTAAAAATTTTTGAAACGTTCTGTAGAAATGATTCTATTCAGTCAGTTAGAAGTTAGGCAAGGATAATGTGCAGTACATTTTGTGGCCATTTGATGTGTTTTATTAAAACCTGTATTGACTTCGTCCTATTTGAATTCTGTTGGAGTTCTCCTGACGCTGCCTGCTCGTGCTGGACATTGGATCCATTATATAGAACAATTATTTTCTGAATTGCTTCTATGGCTGTATCATTAATATGGTTTAGGAGACAATTTCTGGATTCTTGCTCCTGCATGGTGTTCCATTTGGTTTTGTAGAATTCCTGGTGGGGGGAAGGTCCTGGCTATGTAGTTCATTACAAGAGGAGGGCTCAGGCTTGCATGGCATTTTTGGTCTTCCTTAAGCCTATGTGCATTGGACGTCTTAGTACACCTGTGAGTCAGTTGAATATACTTTTAAAAATGTGGAAAAATAACAAAATTTAGTGTAAAGGACTTCAGAGAAACTTTGAATGATGTGTGTTTTGGATATATTTCAAATTAAGACCAGTTGAGCTGTCATGAATGCAGTTTAAGGCTCAGATTTGGGGCATTTGGTCTGGAGATCTGGCTTGCCCTAACATCACACCACACTTCATAACCTTGTGGCAGGAGGGAAGATGAAAACATGCTTTATGTACTTACCTGAGATGAAAACAGAAATGGAGAAGCAAAAAGCATAATGCCTATTGACCTTAAAATTCACTAAGTACATTGTAGTCAAAGCGACGCTTTCTGATTGTGAAAAATGATGTTGACAAGTCCATGCCTTCCTTCGCGTAACTCAAATGTTTTAGGTGAATTTCAGCTACGTGTAGAGTTGGGGTGCTGGTTCACGATGTGTAAAAGAAAAGATCTGTGAAAAGGTATTCTGATTAAAATGTAATCAGAAGTTCTTTGACTGTAACTAATGGCCAAGTACAATTCAGTACAAAAAGGCCTTTTTGCAGTCTGGAGTTCTCCCCCATTTGTAAAATCGGTGACTGACAAGGGATGTCAGAGTTCATCTCACTGAAATGCTCTTGGTTATGTTGAACTCATTAGAGCCTATCAGATAAAATAACTCGCATTCCAGGATCAATCCTCCATTCTTTCCTGAAAAGAAAAAAATCTGAATATATTATTGTTAGCTGCAAATGCCCATGACTCAGCCATGCAGACATCCAATAGATAATTTCGCAGGCCACTTAAAAAGTATCTTGATCTTTTTGTTTGCCTGGTAAGAATTCTGTATTCATTCTGATGATGCGGGAAATGTGCAGTAAATTTTAGAGCACGATGAAAATTGCTTACTGCTTCAATGCCTGGCACACAGCCGTGTAGCTGTAAGCTTGATTTTTAGATTTTCTATTCCAAGTTGACCCAAGTCCTGAGCTGTGGTCTGTCTGAACCCAAGGAATGCTCAGGTGACTGATCCTACGCTAGTGTTTTTAAGGTGAATTTGTTTGGTCAGAGCAATTTAAGGGATGCTGTAATTATACTAGTTCGCTGTTAGTCATTCCAGCAATCAAGCAACAAGGTCTCACTGTATCCCTGTCACTCTGCCTGTGCTAAATGTAGGAAGAAATGGCATAAAGACCACTGCAGCACCTTTGTGTCACTCACTGAAAGATGGCTGTAAGGAGCTTTACGCTGGTGGAACAGTCCAAAGTTAGCATAATGCAACTGGGTGCCTGGGGTGCAAGGTGAATTTGCTTTGTATCAATAATTGTTTCATATATAAATAATTTTATTTCTCATTTTGAAAAGTGTGGATTTGCCTTTTTCTCTGTAGGGCTTGTTCATGGCTCACTCTAGATCCTCCTCCAAATTTCAGCTCCTTCTAATCTTACAGTTGGCTCTCGGGAGCAGCATTTTGGGAGCCATAATATCATTGAGGCTATTGACAGAAGGAAGCCCTCCTCCCACCACTGTGTTTGCATCATCATCCATTGGATGAAATCATCTCAGTAATGGACATTTAGACACATTTCCTCATACTGTAGGAATATTAAATTTTTTGACTTAGTGAGGGTAAGCATCTAAAGTACAGCTAGAAAAGTATTTAAACTCATGCTATCATTTTAGATTTTTAAGGAAAATTAAGAGAGCAGGCTGATTTTTATTTGTATGTTAGTCCTTTTCCTGATGTTTCTACACTAATAACACAGGTCTTAGAAAACTCTGTGCAAACCGAGAGAAAGTATGTTCATGGTAATACCCATGGGTGATGAAACAGTAATTTTTAATTCTACTACAGACTATATATTGAGTTTGTTAGTTTGTTTTTCCAGTGTTTTAATCTTGTTTTTGAGTATCTTGCACAATTTGGAAGACAAGATTTCTCTTCTTATTTCATACGTAGCTTGTCAAAGTTTACTAGTCATATTTTCATGTCTTCCAGCAAAACCAGATTGGCTTTGTTGTCTATATATTTAAAAACAAACACAAACAATCTTTTTTTTTTTATTCGTTGCATAAGAAACAAAAAGGGTACCACCCTGTTTTCCCCTCGAGGTCAACTTTTAATAGCACGTGGGTTTGGAGGGTGTGGGTAACGGGTCTATACCAAGCCCTTTGAGATAGCCAATGTCAATCATCTGGGGGTTTGTTCTTTGTATGCTTTATGTTCTGTGTTAATATTTTGCTGAAATTGTTTTATGTAAATTCTCCATTTTTCTTGAAGCCTGGAACAACAGAGCAGAGAGATCTGCGTTAATCTATAGTAGGCTGTAGTGCTGAATGGAGTTGGAACACGTTTTTCAAGTCCTTTTTGATTCCTTTTTTTCTTTGGCTTTAATTGTTTATTGTGCTGCTAGTGCAGTACTGCTATACTCTCCCTAACAGAGGCATGGCTTTTTCTTCTATAGGCAAGCCTGTTGTCCTGTCCAAAGAAGTGGAGTCTGTTTTGGTGGGTGCTGCTATTCTTGGAGCTTGTGCTTCTGGAGATTTTGCATCTATACAGGTATGCAGTGCCTGATTATTTTTTTTTTAATTTTTTTTTTCAGTTTTAATGCATTTTACACTTTGACATTTGGCACCGTGTGCAGACTTTAATTCAAGTGGAAAAGTTTGTACATTCCTCACAGCCGGACAAGAGCCAGCATTGCTTTCTCTCCACCCTCTTTTTAACTCCATATGTTATTTAGGTGTATTGAAGGTTCATTTGTCTTTTGACTGTAGGGACATGCAGGTAGAGTGCAGAGTTAATAATGAGGATGGAACTTCTTGTTTATTCATGTTATTTCAATCCATTAACACTTGTAAAAGTAGCAGTGAGGCTTTTATGTTCAGTGGATCAGCCAAACCATGACTTAGCTGCATTGTCATGCAGCTGACGAAGGGTCTCCATGCCCAAAATCATACCTGTTTTCCCATCTGGCGATTCCACCAGCATAAGACATGTCTTCTCCTTATGCTGCATCTGGTTGGATAAAATTACGTATCAAGATGGTCCCTAGATAGATTTTTCTTTATAACATCAGGCACAGGTATTTGTAGTTGAAATTTTGCACAAAACCATATCTGAATGTCTTAAGGTCAGCTTCTCAACCTAGTTACATTGGTGCAGTTCCAGTGGAATCAATAAACAGCTCAACATAAGCTGAGGAACTGGGCCGTGTTTGGCATTTCTCCAAATGTGAAACTTCCAATTGCGAATATTCTACAGTGTGATTAGCAGGAAGAGCAGTTTCCTTTAATAAGAATTTTTCCATTAAAATTAATCCCATTGCAAGAAAAACATAGTTCAATAGATATCTCTATTAATAGTTCAATAGATATCTCTATTTAATAATTCCAGTGCTTGTAAAGAGAACTTGTTTTGATAAATGTAATTTCAATGGAAGCTTTTGGTGACAGGACTTCATATTTAATTCCTACTTTTGTGCTAATCCTCTGCCTTTAAATGCACAGATATTTCATTCCAAGTTTAAGATGGTTTGCCCTACTATACAAAAACTGAACATCTCAAAACTGATTTCATTAAGTCTGTCTTCATAACCTTAGGAAAATCCAATGCTGCGAAGTTTTCTCTAGTGTTTTTTTATATAAATTTAGTATATTAATTTACCCTTAGTTTTTATCCCTGCCTTTTAGTATAAAATATTCAGAAGCGTATCCAGTAATGCCAGAACAGATAAAAGATGCCTGAAAAGAACCACCCGCTAAGTGTTTTGGCTTAATGTGTGCTCAGGTTGTCATTAAAGAGGTGCCACCTATGACAATATCAGTTGTATCATGCAACAAATATGTTAGATTTTGTAAAAATATTTTTAAAGGAATTCAGCTTCATGGGATCAAGGAACAAGAAACTGAATAAATGTGGTTTTGGGGGTGGGGAGGCATAAATGCGTATCTAGCATTGCAGTTCAGTAGCCGCCTTTTACATTTATTTTTCTAACACATCTTCCAAAACTAACCTTTCTTAGAGGTGCTGCTGCAAACGTGCAGCATTGTTGTATTGTTTGCGAATAATAGAGGTTATTACCTGTCCTCTAATAGATGGTTTGTGCTTAATTATTGTGCTTTCCAAAGCTGTTTGTTTGCTCAGTCTAAGAGTAAAGGAGAAAAATGTGGTGGTTTTACCAATAACCTCTTTCCTATGTCTATGGTTGTTTGAAGGGGAATTTTTACTCTATTTGTCCCAGCGACTGGTCACATTTCTCAGAATTATTTTTGGACATTTCCCCTCGATGTCAAAAACAAAATACTTAAAAGCTATCTGGTTTTCGTGGGCTGGCTGTTCTCCATTTTCTAAAACTCGAGCATCTTTAGGACAGCTTGGAAATAGCACCCAAAGCCAGGATCCCTCAAAATCACTCTTGATCCTAGTCCGGTTTTAACATGCTCTGCTGACAAAGGGACTGGCTGCTGAACGGACAGGTAAAACCCGCTAGCGATGAGCAACAGTGATAGCGCTGCCAGGCTTCTGCCAGGGAATCTCGTATGGAGGGATGTGGATGCGTGCTGTGTAGTATGTGCGCTGCGAGTGATGTTTGGGGAGCTGGTGAGCCTACGGAGCAGGGCTGTTCTTGTCTCTGCATGCTGAATCCGATGCTTTGGGGATGTAACGTGCACTAAGTGTTAGAGTTGACTTGCTTGTGCATTTATCAATGTAGAGGGCTGGGCATGGGGCAGCCAAGTCAGAGCCAGGGCTCCAGCCCTCTGCTCTTCACTCAGAAAACCTGGACACACAGAAGATCCTCAAAATCTACCAGGGCTTCACTTTTCAACAGAGGAAAGAAAAGATGGGTCATCTACGGAAGACCCAGCTCTATGGTAACCTTATATAGTCATTAGAGTTAGGCTTTATTTAGCTTAACAGTTAAGAAATGCATTAGAATTAGATGGTATTTCCTTAGGGGTAAAGTCTGTGGCTGTGGTGGTTGCTGTTACTCTCTTACTCTCCTGCACTATGCTGATGCTTAGTCCTGTGGCATGCCGTCCCTGGGATTTGGAAATGGGGAAGTATCTGCTTCAGAGGAGGATGGCTTTTCCAACGACAGACAGCTTACTTAGCTACGTATTGCTGTGTGATGAACCCTGTCAGAAGTGTACATGAGGCAACAGGATTCTCACCCTTCACTCTCTTGGGCAGTTGATCACAGTGGCTGGAACACTAAAGAGCTTTTCCTCTACCCTTTGGTATCCCTAAGTAAGTTTCTCCTCACAAAGAAACAAGCACCAACGTACCTCCTGTCTCCCTTCCCTTTCTATACTACAGCAGGACTATTTGCAGGATGCAGCATTTTGTTCTAATTCTTCATTTTCATATCTTTTTATTCATATTTTGAGTGAGCTGTGGAGCGAAGGTTTTCATGCTTTCTATTGACCACATCTGTATTAGTACCAAAATCCTCGGCACGCTGAGCCTTTACATAGAAGCACTGGAAATGAAGATTATTGCAAAATTTGTAACCATACAGGTTAATTTGCTAGAGTCTTGTGTGGTTTTAAATGCACAAGCCCCTTGAAGCTGCAATTTCTTCTTTAGGTAATTCTATCAAGGAAAGATTTATAACCTCCATCCCTCATGCCTGGTTACCATATGTTGTTGCTTCAAAGACTGTTGACTTCCCTATTTTCCTCTTCATTTACTCTCTGCATTTTTTTCCTCTGTGGTAAAACTGAATTAAAACAATTGGTCTATCCAAAAAGAAAAAAGAATATGCAGCGTGGTGAGTTCTTCCCCATTTCATCTTCTGGTTATTTAGTCTCTAGAATCTCTGGAAAGGAGAGAAAATCTTCTGAAATTCTTCTTTCAATCTGGGTTATCTTTTCATTTGCTCCTGCAAATGCTACACTTCTTTTTCTTTTAGTGGTTTTCTTGTGTCTTGATTATTCTGCCTATGGACTGTAACACAGCCTGGCTGGGACACAGAAGACAGCCCTGTGTAAAATAGTATGACATAAAAATTTTTGAAATATACACAGTATTTTCAGGTTTTTGGATTTTTGAAATATGTGCTGCATTGAATGAAATAACGTTGCTGTCTTAGATGGGTCATTTTATTGGTTCTAGCCATTCCTTTCATGCTGAGCAGCAGGATCGTGGTTTTCTATGTGATTGTTTCTGTAGTAAAAATATAGTTTCCGGTTTAGCAAGCCAGCAATTCCTTCTCAGTAAAAATGTTCAATAAATAAATGTCAAAGTTTCCAGTATATCCTCGTTACTCTGCCTCACTTGTATGTAATTGAAAATGGGAAGAAGGTGCTGTTTGATTTGGCAGTCATCCAGCTCTTTTTTTTTATTTTGGATAACCTACTCTTTGGGACAAAGCTGTACACCAGGGAACAGGATTATTGCCTTATAAAATCCTGCAGCCCACTGACTATTCCTTAATTGCATATTAAAGCAATTAATAAAATTAACTGTATGAAACCAGATTACCAGATTATTTTTTTTTTAAATTTACTGTTTTAATGTGGGTCATTCTTACTGGCTGATATGGAAGAAAAGAAACTTTATATGATTTACCATAATACCTTTTACTGGTAACTTTCTGTAATCAGCTTTCTGTAATCATTATTGGTGTAAAACATTGAGCTAGAAATTAGAGTCTACATGACTACAAGATTTTTCAGGTATAAAATAGACCTTTAAGGGAGGTGCCGTCTTGTCTTTGTTAGTTTTGCTTATTATGCAAGTTGGTGGTATATCCTGCAAAAAGACAGGGAAAAGCTTTTTCATTGTTTTTATAAAGCGGATTGGAGGTATATGAAAATTAGCCGGATTCTATAGAAAGAGGTGTTAGGTAATTACCTAATGTGGATTAGCTGAATTATTTAGCAGCAGTAGCAGTTGAGCAAGTGAAGTACCCCTTAGGTACAATTTGCAGCCCAGGAAGCAGCCCTGGAAGCTGTGTGGATGAAGGTCACCTGGCTCACCTTCCAGAGAACAGACATAGAGACCATAACTATGAGGGAGATATATTAGTGCAGACAGGGCTTTGAAGTTACGATGGTGCAGGGGAAATGATTCACTTACAACCTTGTGCTAAAGGAACTCGAAAGAGTTTTGTTTGTGCACTGCTTGATTATGTTTAATTCAATGGACGTCTCCTCTCGGTTGTCTAAGGAAGTTGTTGGGTGGTATATCATAGAGGATAAAATAAAATAACAAAGCCCACAGATAACACAGGGTTTGTGAAGATCAGCCAGGAAGAACATGCTATACTCAACGTATTCGCCTCCTAACAATGAAAATGTCACAGCCTATCACGAATGTAAAGAAGTTCTTTAGTGCAACAGTTAGTCCACAACCTCGGTAATGGACCAACTGGCAATTGGGAGTAGACAACATTTCATAAGAACACCCATAAATAGTACGGGGACATATTCAGCATTTTTGCTGACAGCACTGGAGGGGATCAGCCTATTTCCATTTCTGGATCAGGCAGTCTCTGGTGTAATTTTGTTCTACTTATTTCACTGGATGTGCTTCAGTTGATGATCTGATGCTCTATTCCTCTTCCAAAGCATTACCTGTCAGGTCAGGGATTGAAATTAATACAAGCGTCTTGTTGATTTCCATATTTTCAAAAGCGAGAACCAAGTGCAAGATCAGGGAGGAGATGGTTTTTTCCTTAGAAATGGTAATAACTTGGGAAATCAAAAGAGGAAATAAAATGACTTCTCCCTGTTGAGTTAGGGAATGTTGCCTTCCCTCGTCTCATTAAAAATTTAAAGCACTCTTGTTTTTGAGCAGGGTGAATTAGCAATTAAGTGCTATAATCAACTTGTGTAAACATAATATTGAAGGAGAGCAGCAAATTAATCATTTCGTTGGCTTGCCTTACCCAATTAATGCGCCTTTTAGTAAAGGCCTTCCTGCCATGTTGGGATTTTTTTTTGCCTCCTGTTTCCTTAATCAGAGGATTTGGGGAAGGCAGAGGAAGGAGATAGTTGTTCTTAAGCACCACACTGTACACAAGGAGTGTGTTAAGGTGCTGTGATATTGCCTTCTTTTTCTTCAAAAGCTCCAAATTTGTATGTGTAGAGGTTGAGCCCAGAAGACCATCCTTGGGCAAGGCTACGTGACAGCTCTTGCTTTTCTGAGTAGTGTATTGGCAGGGTATGACCTTTTTATCTAAGTGATTTTTTTAAAAATTCCTTCCTATGTTGTATATTATCAGTCTCAATTGACAGGACATGTGCTCCATAAGAAAAAAAAAGTCGTTAAATTTCAGCGCGTAGCTTATATGTCTATTGTTAGAGACGTATTGTAATGATGAAAAGAGCTGAATCTTCACAGTCCATTCATGTGTTGTTCTCTCACTTCTGACTGGCAGCAAAGTCATCAGGGGATGTCATGGACACTTCTTGATGTGGACCTTACTGCTTGCTGAGAACCAAACTGTTTTCCACCTAAGCAGCTAAGATGTTCCATGGCTGTGGAGTATATTTGTAGCTAACCAGGCCTGGACTCAAAGCAGTGACTCGGCAGTAGAACTTTATCCCTTTACCTCTTTCCTTGGTGTTTTGACACTGAAATACATCTTTGCCTAATTGAAAGGGTTTCTTTTTTTTCCTTGTGTAATAAAGTTAGATTCAATACGGCATGCATGAAACCACCAAGATACTGGCAATGGCTCTGGCTTTTGTATAGAGTCAGCTGCCTTCTTACCAGAAATCTTTGGAGAAATATAGATGAGAGAGAAAAATTAAAAGGCAGTGATTTGATGGCCACTGTCCAGTTCCTTGTGGCCTAGTGTTTATGGTACAAAGAGTGCCTTTTTAGTTAGCATATTTTGGCCTTACTGACAGAAGTCTTTGCAGTAAGGGTAAAAAGCGGATGAATCACAACTACTTTTGCCCTGAAGATGATCCTTCTGTATTAAAGCTGAGAAATATAAATGCTTTGTCTGTCTCTGCCAGGCATGGAATGAGCTTTCAATCAGTTTGAGAGTGTGATTTTTCTTCACTTTTCAAGCCACAATAAATATACAGAAGCATTTCTACTTTCTTTCAGCTGACTTCAGTGGACAGTATTTCCATATGGTTGGAAATCCTCTCTTGGTGGGAGTTAAATCACACGTACAAGCACCACCACTTAGGGAGTCAAACAGCTGAGATGTGGCTGTAGCTGATAGCACTACGCTTTCACAAAAGTGCTAAGAAAAGTACCCTCTGTCTTGTTGCTGTTTACTGACATGTGATACTGGTTGACATCTGTTGCCCTTCTCATTTGAGGACTGTTTGCTTTACTAACTTTAACATTTCCACATTGCTATGCTGCTGAAGTGCAGATACACAAATCTCCTTGCGGTCCCCAAGGTCCTTTTATGAGAAGCAGAGCTGCCATCATTTGATATCATCCTGCTGGCTGCCTTTTATATTGGAGTTGAGCGAAATAACTCTGTTGCTGTTAAACATTCTTGGTGGAGTGCAATGTCTAATGCTATATGTTGTCATACATTTGATGTATTACCAGATCAGTACATGCTGTACAGTAGTGTTTGGTTCCTTGTCACATTAGATGATTTGTGGTCGGTTTATATCACTTGAAATTATTACAGGTAAAAACTTGTCTGAGAAAATGTCAAAGTTTGTTGTATCAGGTCATATAGCTACTGAAATGATGGATGAGCTTAGTCCATATTCATAATGCAAAATCCTCAGTTAATGTAAATCAGTATTGCTCCAGGATTTCAGAGGAGTGACACCAGTTTACTCCAGTGCCCTGATCCAGTCAAGCACTTAGGTACATCATCTAACTTTCAAGTAGGCGAGAAGCTCAGTTGAAGATAAGCAGGACTGCCCATACACTGAAGTACTTTACTGGATCGGAGCCCACACAGGAATCTGACACACAGTTCACTGGTAGATGACACATCTTGAAATGATAAAGGCTATTACAGCTCTCGCAATTGGTTCATGTTATTTCCCATTCCGAAACAGGCTGTGGATGCTATAGGTAATAGGATACAAAGGCAGTGTCTTTTGTTAAGTGCTATCCTTTTGTGGAAACTTAGCATGCTCCATTTTAAATGTCATCCAGTACGCAAATGTTCAGATTTGGAATTTCTCAGTAACTCTTTAATGACAGGGAAGGGCAGCTGCAGTAGGTCAGTGTAATATATTGGCTATAGCAGAACTACCCGTTTACATTAGCCAAGCATCTGGCACAGCAGTACTGAGGTTGGAGGCAACAATCTCAGAAATCCAGCACTTAAAGATGTGGCCATATTATTTTTCTAAAAGTAGGTGGTTTAATGAAATACCACACTAACAAAATGAAATGAAACATAGCCTTTTCTTTGGGCATCGGTGAAAGGAGAGGGGGCACTGTGTGTTGGGATATCAGTGTGACTTACTCGTTTATTAACTCTGTCTGAGAGCGGTGACAAAGATTTTATTACTTATTTTTTACATTTATGAGGATGGACTGGAAAGGTAATAAAGACCTCTCAGATGCTCAAATGACCGGAGAAATCTATTTAATCCTCTGTGTTGATGCTGAAGGTGCAGCAGGCTTTGGGCATTGGCATAGCTCCATTGACTTCACCTGAGTTCCGTGTCTTGCATGCACGTACCCGATTACCATATTAGAAGCAACCACACATATGCAAATAGAGTCTCTCTGTCTGTAGGCTCCATGTGTAGATTGTCATGAGTTTTAGCTTTTAATAAACTTACATCGGCTGATGTTGGCAAAGAATAAGATTTAGTGTTTTGTTGATCTGCAGAAGTTGAGACTCTTACTAAACCAATGGTATTCTTCTCGTCTGTCAGTAAGCCCCAAACCTGGCAAGCGGGAGAAAATATGCTGCCTAGAATAGTTCAGGTTCTGCTGCTGCATATTTTTGCAACAAACGGTGATATGACCGTGGTGGAGTTTGTCTAAGGAGATGTACAATTAGTCGATTTTTTTTCAAGCAGACTAAGACTAAGGTCAACTTGTCAAAGTTTAATAATATCGCAACCTTACAGTTTTTTCTAGCTTCCTGGCCCTGTCTTTTCTTGAGGAAAACCATAAATATGAGGAAACCATAAATATGTCTTTATAGTAGATAGATATTTCTTTAAAATGTACTGTGATCCATCTCCTTTCTATTTTAAGCACAGATTTTACCCACATACTCAGAGACGTAGCTGAAGTCATTTGGACCTTGGACTTGCCTTCTGTTCAGGCCGTTTAAGCTGGGAAAAGTGTGATAGCAATATTTTATAGAAAGATGAGTACGAAGGAGGATACCATGGATCCTTTGTAACTGTCGGTAACCAGTAAGGTCCTTTTCAAAGTGTGTCTTGTTTAAATGATGTTTGGGATGTCAAACAAGTTAAAGTCTCTCTGCCCTCACCTCTTCAATAGCTGAGCAGAACAACCTTCAAGTTATGCACTGGAGAATTGGAAACTCAATCTGGCTACATTGTGAGATTAATTTTCCATCTGGGATTTGCACTCTTGCTATGTCAGCACAGGGGATCAGACTGTTCTGTGGCAAAGCACAAGCATGTAGAGTCAGAGCACTAGCTGTCTGAAATGCTTGAGGGTTTTTCACAATAAATTTTTTGAAGGACATTATGATCACTTAGTCATGGGATTTGGTGCCAGTAGTTCATACAACCCTTACTTTTGCTACCCTATATTTGAAGAAGTTTTATAACTTACATGTACTGCATTGTCGTTTCTCCTGAAGATGTCTAGAGGGCTTTGTTTCTCAAAATTTGCCCTATATCTATAGTTTAACAGGACTCTGTTTATTGTCTAGGCATTTCCAATACATTTCTTTTTTTTTGTTTGTTTGTGGTTAACAGTAAAGACATTTTTTTTTGTTCCCTTTCATAAAATACTTGATCTGAAATGGTAGAGGAGAGATCCTGTAACCTTTGTTAGTTTTAATAGCAACAGAAGGCAGTTGCTTTATTAGCAACTCATCCTCAGAATTGGAATCCAATTCTCTTACTCTTTCTTTGTTCAGCGAAGTCACAGGTTCTTGTTTCCTTGGTTTTTAGATGCAGACATATAACAACCATTCCCAGCCCTTGCTTGCTTTCTTGTTTTGAAGCAACCTTTCACACCCACTGTGCTATGACATTTCTGAGGCACAGTTTGATACTAGAAATTGGACAGTGACATGTAGAGAGAATCCATATGAAATCGCTTCATGGCTCTGTTTTGTTTTTATTGGGACAAGTGTTCACGTAATGATTAGCAAGACCATAATTGTCACTCTTGAGGGAAATCTAGGCAGAAAGGCTAACCACCGATTGGGTATGGAAAAGCATAAGTTGCAGATTTTTGCACAAAGATATTCCCCCAGATGAGGGTTGAAAAACACTAGAAGAACATGAATAAGGAGAACCGCTGTGCCCATATCTTGCTGTGCCTTATAAGCGTGTTTAAGCAGCAAAAGGGAGTTGGATTGTCAGCTTTCACAAGTGCACTTTTCTGCTAAGAATAATGTATGGGGGATGTACTCAATGTGTAGTACTCTCAGGGCTTGCATTCATCAAGATATTACTAACCTTCAGTACATAAATACATTTTGACCCATGTAGGGCCTGTTTCTGTGAGCACCTGCTATAAGTTGTTCTTTTCTGTGTGGCTTCCAGGCAGTCCTTTACCAGGTAGAAATTTTAGGGAGGAGTGTGGGTATGGAAGCTCTGATGGGAGCACATTGTTTTGCCAAGGAAGAGAGTAAAGTGATGTGGCAACGCACTCCTCGCGAAGCAGAGTGAGGAGTGGTTAGATCTCACCGTGTCACTTCTTTTGGAGCTCTGAAATCATAGAGGACCCTCCAGGGGTAAACGCTCTAGAAAACAAACCAATTTGTAATCAATATTTTCTCCTCTGAAGAATCTCTCCCCAACAAGAGTATGCGTGGAGGGCTGTACCGTAACCAGCCCAACCTATTCCTCACAGAATTGTGGGGTGGAGGATGATAACGTGCTGCATTTGGAAGGTCCCTTCATTGTCCAGCCCTCTAGCTCAGAACTGAGTTTAGCACCTTGGATATAGTCAGCAAAATATTGCCGAGTCTAGCAGCCTCGTGTCAGACTCCTTTTACTATCAGAATGTGTGGTTAGACTTGATTTTTGCCTAATATTCCCATAGTAGCATCTTCCTATCTGTTGTTGTGAAATCACACATTTCTGTTAACTTTAAGTAGTTTAGGTATTGAATCCTGTATCTTTAGACGATCCTGAGGGAAGCAGTGCTTGAGTGCCGTACAGCAGATGAATTGGATATGCTTTAGCCTCTAGGTTGGAAGCTGGCACTTAGCTTAGGTGAAAGAGATGAGTAATGGCGCTAAAGATGCTAAGCTGTTTGAAGCTCTTCTGATAAATGGGGTCTTTTTGCCATGAGCTATCCTCACTTTCTTTGACTGGTTGGTATAAAAGCTTTGTATATACAAGCACATTACTCATTATTTACTGGTCCTGTTGGAAGGTTGTTTAATTTTGCAATAGTCCCATCTAAGGGATGATTCTTGCATTGCATGAAAGGGAGACTAAGCAAGCTTTGCTTTTCATTTGCTTTGTATAACTTTGCCCCTGCAGAAACATTGGATAGGCAGCACATTTGCCATAAGACACAAACAAAATGCTGATCTTGTGGCTTTCTGGATGTGGAAGTTCCACTCATCCCAGAGGAGAACCAGGCATGGAAAGAGAATAAAAGAAACATGAGAAAGAAGATAGATGTGTCGGAGAGTGGGGCTTTTCTATGTTGTCACTAAATCCCCAATATCCCCACCATCTCCCTCTCCCTGCTCCCACTCTGATGTTGGTTTTTTTTTTTGCTCTTGTATTCTTGCCACCTTCTTGTTCATGCCTCTCTGCTGTGTAATTTTTTTCANTTACCTGTGTTCTCATGTAATAAAAAGCAAAGAGGAAGGGATGGTTTGTGGCTCACTCAGCGCTGATTCCTTAGGTCCACGCTCAAGGCTTGTAGGACTTCAGTACAGTGTTGTGGTGTATCCTCTGTCCTGTGGGTCCAGCATAGCCATGCAGCACTGGTTGGGCTGTGCCAGTGGTCTTGGACTGGAAGAGGGAAGAGGGAAGATTTGTGATGGCATTGATCACAGTGCTAAAATAAACTTTCCTCCCCTAGCCAAAGGAATATGAGTTTGTAAATGCCAGTGTTTAATACACAAAATGAAGGACATTGGCTAAGGAAGCCAGCTGCCTAGGTTAGCTGTTCAGCATCTGAAAATGGCAAGTCTTTAAAAGCAAAGAGCCAGAAGAAGTCATTTATATTAAAACAAACTCTGTCATGAGTCATTTGACTTCTTTTTCTCTTACACACATAGTTTATGTCTCAGGCCTTCTAAGGCCCGAGTAACATCTGATACTCTTTAGGCTGAGACGACTCTAATAGGAGTAGGATCCTGCTTCCAGTTACGGTATACCACTTAGAACTCTATTTAATTTGAGTCTTGTGTTTAAAGTCTGTAACTATTACTTATTTGTCATTTTTATGGTAATAGAAAAGGTTGTTTCTCTGTGATTCAGCCCCAGCCGTGCTGTTGAACAGGGCAGTGTCCTCAGCAGCAGCAGAGAAAAGTGGCCCGAGAGGGGCTTTGGCTTTTTGCCTCGTTCATTTTTCTCATGCGGCTTCAGTCGTGCAGGTCAGCAGGCACGAGGGGGGACGCAGGCCCCTTGCCGTCCCTCACACCCAGGATGGCAGTCTCACAACATGAGCAGAGCATTGCTCCACGTTTCTCACACAGTTTGCATATGATAAGCCGCATGGGATTTTTCCTCCCTTTAAAAGAGCCAACACCAAAGCGTACACTGTCTGAAAAACACAGCTTTGCCTTTCTTCCCGTTTTTCTTTTTTTGGTCCTCTCCCTTTCCTTTGTCTCCTCCCTTCTGCTCCCGGGTTTTTGTTTAAATATTTTTTGCTTCAGGTGAAAAAATAGTTAATTGCAGCTAGAAAATAACGAAAGGTGTATGTTTTCTTCAAGTCTTGGTAACTGGTTGTGCCAAGGCCTTTAAAGACCTGAAAGGGGAAAGTGAAACTCAGACAAAGGCCAGAAAAGCTTTGTCCCACTCCAAAGCTTACAGGGCAAGCATTCCAACGCCCCAGCCAGCTTCCCTGGGCAAGGATAAACCTCAGGCCCTGCTGCTAGAAGTGACTGCACCTTAATTAAGCAGCATGACTCTTGTTCCCCCTAGTGGCTAATTACACAGGATCTGTTTCACATGATCATTTCGTTTAGCTGCCTTTGAACTTCCTTGCCTAATTTTCCTCCCATCTACATTTTTTGCGATGTTTTATAACTTTCTCAGTTTCTCCCAATGATGACATTTGTCATTCTTTTGATTGTGATCAGACTTTGATTGCAGACTTCAGGAAGCAGGAAAGCGTGCTTTGGGTAGTTAATACCTTATATCTGCAACACGACAATAGGATTTAGGGTTAGAGAGGTTTTTGCCCATCTTCCACCCGTGCATGCTGGTGTTTTTTTATGCAGCGTTATCTGTAAGGGTTAAGGAAGAAAGGCTTTTCTTTGTTTATCAGCCTCCCTGTTTGTATTACAACTCCACGAGTATGAACAGATAGGAATGTTCAGAAATGTTAGACACCTCAAATCAGCAGGCTTGTTTAATGTCCTTGAGATAAGAACTGAATTGCCTGGCTTTACGGATCAAACAAATACTACGTAAAATGTAGTGTAGTTTTTCCTAGTGACGGGGAGAAAAAGCTGTATTTGCCAATGTAATTCTTATTAGCAGCCTGGTAATGGGAGATACTGCATATATTGGGTGAAACGCAACGTGTACTAGTTCAAATCTAACCTAAGCCACTGTAGTATCAAGTTCTTCTACCTCAATATAAATAAAAGCAGAATTTTGCATTGAGGACACAATGTATGTTACCTGACTCAAGCATCAGAGTACGCGGGTTTTATTCCCATCTTTGCCACTGACTCTGTGACTTTGGGAAAGTTGTTCAGCTTTGTTCTTCAGCCAGCTGATTTGTGAAGCAGATCTAGTGATGTTTAAGTATCTCACACGCTGGTGTCATAGTTAAATTAAAGGTGCCAGAATGAAAAGTGCAAAGAAAATCTATGATGGTGCTAATGGTGTTGCACCGGCGGATTAAAATAAGTAAGAATGGAAAGGCCGGTAGAGTGACAGTGCCATTGCACATAATCGGAACGTCTTTTGACTCCTGAACGGGGAAACAAAATCTCACTTTAGAATCGCAACCAGTTGATTATGTGTGGTCATTTTCGTTGCTATATATATAATATGAAAGATGGCCTGTGTAGTCTGACATGAATGCTGCTCTCAAGTTTATAGCAATTTTTAATCTCTACAGCATTCATAACTTTTAAAGGTTGTGTAATACATTTACAGTGAAATGCACTTCATATGCAGAATTCTTGTTTTTAAAAAATATTTGGGCAGGAATGGGAGACCACATCCTTTAAAGCACCAGTTCACTCCTGGTTTGTATTGGCAATTCCTTAGGAACAACAGAGGCAAATTCAGGATCAGCGTTTTCATTCACAGGCGTGTAGCCATAGCCATCTAACACTATATCTAACACGTAACCGAGAGACTGGGTGTTCTTTGTGCTCCAGTGTGGAGCCTTCTAAAGTGCAGTTGAAGACATTTGCTGCAGACTTTTGGCTGCAGTGGGATCAGGGTTAGCAGAAACAACAGACGCATCTTGCATTGCTGGGCGTTTTTTGATTTGCATCTGAAACTGGTTCGTGTCAGGTCAGTAACCCAATGAGTTTAATGTAAAACATTCAACGGGATAAGACCTCCTTGTTATAACTGTATCCTTTTTCTTGCATGTCTGGGTTATATTTTTTTTAATTAAGTTGCTGACTTGTAGAATGGCCCGCGTTCCTTCTATTCCTGTAAAAATTAAATGACTGACAGCTTTGCAGTTGCACATGGTCCTACAGTTTGCTGGAAGAGGAGGAGGTAGAATGGGATCCTACCAAATTTTAGATGTAATATATAGAGAGATGTATTATATATAGAGAAAAGATTGTTGAGCATGAGAAAAACACTTCTTATCAAGCGGTTTAACTAGACCTGTTACTGATCCGGTCTGATTTTATGGAGATAACCGAGCCAGAGCAGAACAATGAGTAAGTGCGTTTAGAAAAGTTGTATAGTAAAATTAAGACTTTAATCAGATAAAAGTAATTTAATTTCCCTCCCCCCATTCTAGACTTGTCACAGCCAAAGAAATACCTTTGAACAAAAACTAGCTTTTTTTTTTTTTTAAGATTTGCTGTATTAAGCAATTTCCAAAGTACAAAATTGCTGCTAATGGAAAAGCGAAACAAATCTGGGATTTTAAGCTAGTGGAGTATTCGTGCAAGTAATTAGCCTGTACAAAAGGAGCATTCATCTTGAAATGACAGATAAGTGCTAAGGACAGGATTGAAAACTGTAAATATGTTAGCACTTTAAGCAAGAGCACAGCTTCAGCACTTGTTAGACTCATCAGCTGCTGTAAACAATATGGATCTTTGAAATGATCTCTGCCGAGATCTCGGCACATTAGATAATGATATAGTTGTTCATTTTTGCTTGTGCTGTTTTGTTTTTTCTTTCAGAAAGTACTTTCTGCAAAGAATAGGCCTGTGATGCTGCCAGCACACACACTTATCTTTCTCTATGCGCAGACCCAGCAGAAGCTGTGGAGTCACTGTGGGGAGCAGGGAACATGCCCGCGGAGCTGGGCTCTGCCTTTCCCGATTTATGTGTGAGTGAGGAACAGTATGTGCAGCTGCAGGACAACTTTCCTCTCATGGCTGTGCCTCTACCCAAGGCTAGGAAAGGCTCTCTGAGGTCATCCCGGCTCAGTTCACAGTTAGAACACTTCTTCAAGTACGATTTAAAAAGGCAGGCTGTTCAGGTGGTGGTGGTAGCAGTTTCTAATGTGCAGCTTTGCAAAGGGTTAACAGTGACTGAGCTGTAACAATGGAGGGTTTCATGTTGTGAAAATTGCATACAATAGAAATTAATTTGAAACCAATAAATCCACTTTGCAAAGGACACTATAAAAAGCTCGCATACCACCATAACTCACAAACACTCACTGACCTCTCTGAGGTTCTGATCGGTGCCCTACAAGTGAAAAGCTCCATGAGCCATTTGAGCCTCTGCCATTCATCTCTCCTCTTGGCTTGCTGTCTTTAGAGAAAAGGACAGATCCTCTGCAGCAGGAATTGGCACAATTCTCAGGATCAGCTGAGTTGTGAAGCACAAAGTGGTTTTTCTTCAGTTGTGTCCCCCATTGGCTAGATTTCCCTCCTAGGTGTTTGATATTAATCTAGTGGTGTTATTGATTCCCATGGAATATATGAGAAAGTGAGGAGCAGAAGGCTTGCGTGACTTGTTCAAGATTAAAATTCGGGAGCCAATGTATCCGACTGCCCTCCTGGCAGTCACAGAAGTTGTGCTGGGAAGAGCTTTCCCCCATAAGTGCTTCAGGAGCAGTGGGTTAGAAATTTCTCATTAAAGTGAGCGAAGGGGCAAGGTTTGCTTGGAAAGGGGAGCCACCAGGTGCAGCTCACTGGGGGCTTCTTAAAAAATGGGAAATAGGATGGGACAGCAAAGTAAAAGTAGAAATGGTGACCAGCTGGGTGTTGTGAGAACATCCCTCTGGAGGGATTCCGTGCTCTTCGCCTTTCCCAGAGATAAAATGTGGAGCTTATAAACCAGCTCACCAACCCTCCCACCTAGCCACAAGTTGGAGGTGGGAAGGTGGAGCATGTTCTCTGCAACATCTCAGCTTTAGAGATAAGCCCCGGGGCAGGATGGTGCTATATTAGATCTCGGGCTGCGAGCCAGCCAAACTCTGCTGCCACTCGATGACTCACTCACACGCCAACTGCACTTTTGGTTTGAACTGGGGTGTTTTCAGACAGAACCAGCTATTGTTTGGGGCACAGTCAATTATAAAATGGGCTCTTTTTTTTTTTCTATTTTATCAAGTGAATACAAATGCTTTCTTAGAAGGTCTCCTGAGAAAAAAGATGCCTCAGATACCTTTAAAAATTCCTGCTGGCAATGCTGGGTGGCAGGTTTAGATTTGCTCATTAAAAGAGGTTATGTACTATTACTGTAATCAAAGGCTCTTTCATAGCTCTGGGGCAGGTGGGGATTAATAGCCTTTGGTTTTGGTTTTCTATAGAAAAATGTCAGGTAGAGTAGCGATGAGGGTAACTTTTGACATTTACCAACAAGAACAGTTTTTTCCCAATGAATTAGCGTAAGTTGGTGCCTACAGGTTTTTCTGTGCAATGAATGTAACTGCACTACATGGAGAGGTTGTGCGTATGAAGAGGTTCCTACTTACAGACAAGTTTTCATGCTAAGGAGAACTGTATTTACCATTTCCAATGGTCTCCAAGAGATACAAGCCAATCTTTTTAGGAGCAAGGGGAGCAGAATACCTATTCTGATGTGACTGTAACAAGTTTCCTCATATAAATCTCTGATTTCTGGACCACAGGAATCCCACAGTTCAGGCTGGGATTCTCCCTTGCTACTGCTAGAGCACATTTGGCATCAGACTGGCTGTCCCATCCATTGGACTAGGCTTCCCAGGTTTTTAAGGAATCAAGAGCTTTCTAAAATTTCATAGAAATATGTATCCCGCATTTAAAGTGCTTTTAAGAAACAGCAGTCTTCTTAAAGGACAGATTTGATGGCAGAAGAGCAAATGAGAACTGTAGCTTCTCAACCCTGGCTGATGCTGATTTTCAGACCTAGAGAAGAGAGCGTGCCCCTGTTTTTAGCAAAATAGGACAGCATCATCAGCTGATCAGTGTGCTGTGCTTCAGCTCCCACTCAGTTTAATCACTTGTAAACTCTAATTTGGGAAAGAAAAAGACTTTCTGGAACAGTGTAACAATCATGGCAAGGAAACCTGATGCCCTCTGCCATGGACAGCTGTCTCCTCTGTACTGGGCTTCCCCAGGAGAAATGGCTGTGCCGTCCAGTCCTAAACTCCTAACAAATTTCTCATTTCTTGTAGGTTTTACTCTCTGCCTGCCGCACATTGGATAATATAAAATATCAGTTTTTCTTATGTGATATTTTAACCTCTTGTTGGAGATAGGATGTCTGTAAAATTACCAGCAAGGTTCTCTTCATGTTTTAATGCAGTTTTACTCTCTGTTTTAACATCTCAACCTTCTACTGGTTTACAGTAGTGAAATACTTTTTTTTTTTTTAAAGGTCTTGTGGTTTTTATGAGCCCCTGTCCAGGGTAATTTCCCAAATGCAGTCCAGACTGGGTAAAATGTAAGCATATTTCTGACGTATAGGGGTTTATTTTATAGTAAACCACACATCAGATTAACTAGATAAAAAATAATCCTAAATCAAAACTCACAGCAGGGATTTCCCTCATTAACCTCAGGTAGACACTGGAGCACGGCAAAGAATATATTTGAAAGATGAGGGGAAAAGGAAAGTCTCCTTAGTCAGCGTTGGAAATAGGGAAAGAATAATTAGATGGAGAAGAGTGAAATGTTGCAAATAGCTTAATTTTCTTGATGGAGTAACCCTAAAGCAAAGTGTAGACATAAGGTGTTTTTATGACAAAATCCCAGCTAGATACCCCAAAAATGCGAAAACCCACTGAGTGGGGAAATGAACAGAGAGACGTGTGCAGATTAATTAGATCAAAAAAATGTTTTGACAGCATAAGTGAACATATGGAAAGAATTGAGAGAACTCGATCCAGTTCCCCATGTGTAAATGATGCCTTAGCCATAGCTCATAAAGCAAATACAGATGCAAAAAAAGGAAAAAAAGAGACCCCTTTCCTATCCCCTCCCCCCAGTAAGCCCCAGTCCATTGCCAGATGGCAAATAAAAGTTTGAACTCAATGACTAAATGCAAGGAAAGCTCTATGTTCAGCGTGAACGCGAAAAGAAATCAGCTGAATAAATCTGAATTTTGCACCTTAAAGGAAGTGGTGCGGTTCAACTAAACATTGTGTCAAGTACAGAGCCGGGTGTCAGGATATCCTGTGCGGATGCAACTTCTCTGTTTTACCTCCCCTGTCCAAGTGACCCCTTCTGCTTTCTGTCCAGCTCATTCCTTTTGTTGTGCACAAGTCGGTGGGGAAGGACACATCTGCCCTGCCTGCCCCAAGGGTTTTACCACCTAAAATTGAGGGTAAAAGCATTAGGACAGATCATAGAATTGTTCATAGAATGGTTTTGGTTGGAAGGGACCTTAAAGATCATCTTGTTCCAACACCCCTGCCATGGGCAGGGACACCTCCCACCAGACCAGGTCGCTCAATACTGCAGGCAGAAGGTGAGAAAGGAGCCAGAGAAGCGAAGTAACTTGTTCCAGGTTGTGCAGAAGAGCAGCGCTCCCTGACTTGGTTTACTCCATCACCAGCAGCAATGAGCGTGGGGAAGGTTGATATAGCTGTAAGCTAAATTAGCCGTCGCGCAGTGCCCTGCATTGGGATCTGATGCAGGAATCTGCTCTCTTGACTCCCAGGTGAGCTTGCTTTCTGTTAAACAGAGCTGCCTGTCAGCATAATGTTTCCAAGCCTGAAAAGTGGGTTAAATCAATATGTTTTCATGTGGTTTATATGGACAGACCTTCTTAGTCTATTGTAACAGCGATGCTGTGTGTGGTTAACAAATGTATTCCACCTCCGAAGGGGGAGAGGGGAATGTGCTGTCAGTCCCAGTTGGTGGCGTAGTCAGGGAGCCTCCCCTTTGGTGACAAAGCTGCCACCCACAGTGGGGGACCGGCCAGGAGGCAGAGTGGCCCCAGGTTGTGGAAACCAGGCTGGTGGGCAGGTTTCCAGGTGTGCTGCTGTGATGGCATCTTATCAGTATCCATGCTAGCCGTATTTAAAACTGCCTTGGATCTTCCTATGCAGACATTGTGAAGTGGCCATACACTTCATGAATAATCTAGACAAGCTCATGTCAGGGTAAGTGTGGCTAAAGCGTGCCCCAGCTCCTGTGCAGACGGCTTAGATGTTGCCCACAGACTGTTGATTCATGGCACCCAGTGCCAGCAATCTGTGAAACTGAAACAGGAGCTAAACACTTGGGCTCTTTCCATTGCCCGGGTAAGCTGAAACCCCTGCTAAGCTGTCAAGTTTGCATCCAAGCAGCTTTGGGCACTAAGAGGTGCCAGCAGTGGAGCCCTCACAAAGCAAACTGCTTAATTATTTGATAGTCAAAGGCAACTCGAAGGAGGCAGAGTCAAATCAACAACAAAACAACCTATATTTAGTAGCAGTGTGGCTGGAGCTTAGACCCAAACATAGTTTCCAGCTGATAGATGATGTGGCAATCATAGCTGACCCTCATCCCATTCTAAATTTGGTCTGCGGAATAAGTAATTAATATCATCGCTAGCATGACAAGCCACCCTTTACAGCAGCTGCATTGCCGTTGCTGCTCCTCTTATGGCTTTGTCTGTTGGCTGGCCAGCCTGGCTGAAGCTCAAGCTCTGTGTGACACTGAGCGGTGGTGGCCACACTCTGACACTCGCTGTAGCCCCTGAAGCTGAGTAAAAGTAGGTGCTCTGGAAGTAGAAGTGGTACCGTGGCCTTACCTCCACTTGTCTCTACTGCTCTGTGATCTCTTTTCCAGTTGTTCTTGTCCTGATGCTGAGGAGTAAAACCATGCTCGTACAGTACAGGAGCGGTGGAGTGACAGGTACTTTGATGGGTCCTGCAGCAGCACTGAGAGCTCTGTGTGCCACCCACAGGACAAAATTAGGGACAAACCTAGGGTTTACAAACTCTGTTTACAAGCCAAACCAAACCTGGGGAAAAACAATGGGTGCAGCCTGTTGCAGAGAGAGCTAACTGACAATTAAGAGAGTAAACTACATGTCCCAGGTAACTCGGGGAATCTGCTGCAAACTTTCTGCATCCTGATTCAGTGCTTGAACCAGAAAATGACCTTGTTGCGGTACTGAGGATCCATCCGAGGCTTGTCCAAGGCCCTGTCCACTGAGGTTGGATAGTTTAGAGGCAGAATAATATTGGGCTTCTTTTAAACTACCTGCCTGATTCCCCTCCACCTCAGTAACAGTCTCCACCAAACAAATGCATAAAATATTCTCCCAAAATAGGCCAGTCCTGTTATCGATAGTGAGATGCAAAAGACCAGTGACTTTTCCTAGAAGACAGACTCAAACTCAGGTCCTGAGCTGGTGTCCTGCTCGCTGGACCTCCATCCTTCCATTCTCCTCCTTTCCCTCCTTCTCACTTAACAGGTACAGACAGACAGAAACACGCGCTTTTTGAGGTTTGATACAAACACACAAATCCATGTTGGAACAGAGCAAAAGGAAAATACAAGCTTGTGTGAAATTTTCCACCTTTTCACTAAACGAATGAAAGCCAAATTTTCACACTTTGGTCTTAGGTGTGAAATTTTTGCTCAGCTTTAATATTTATCCATAATGTGTTTTAAAACTTGGCTCGCTCCGTTCAGAATACCACAGAGAATTGAGTTACAGATTTTGGGCTTTGTGCATGCTGCCAAGATCTGCCCCTATAACTCAAACAAATTTAAGGGGGGGAAAAAAAAACCACTAGAAAAATACTGTATATGGTCCATCACATGCTTTCTTCATGCAGTCATATACCGCTAAAAAGTAAAGTTTTGCTAGGGCTCTGTTACAGAAATACATTCATGTAACTCCTGTAAGCATAGATAAGAGAAATTTTGCATCTCCAGGCTATTGAGTAAGCAATCCCTAAATAAAAGCCTATAAGAAAATAGCAGCCTTGTTTACAATTCTTAGAAAAGCTTAAAAGTAGTTCTTGAACATCAGCATTTCAAGAAATCTATTTATTCCCCTCACATTCAAATATGTCTGTGATGAGACTTCTTAAAATGATGTTCCTTAGCATCTGTTAGTCTCAGCTTCTATGTGTGGAATAGAAGTGAGTAAGAGAGAGGTTCTTCACTGTTGAAGAACAGTAACAATTATCATATATAACATTATTTACTGTGTTTGTTACAAGGACTTAGAAGTGTAAAGAAAGTCAGTCTGTTAGTTTGAAGGTACTTACCCCTGCTGAATTCTGCAAACCAGGACAGATCTGATGGAGAAGAATGTTCCTACATTTCGGTCTATTGTAAATGGGGCAACTTTTCTGTGGTGCTGGATCTGTGACAGTAGAGTTGTACGAAAACACCAAGAGTTGAGACTGGCCTGAGTGGGAGGCTGGGTAATGTTTTCAGGCAAAATGCATGTTTCAAAGCTCTCTGTGGTTCAGGAATTGAGACTGACCTTCCAGGCTTGCGCTCGTGGCCTTCTCAGGATTACATGAAGAAGCACGTTTGCTGGTACTGATTTCTCACCACGTTTGGCTGTAAGAGTTGCAGTGTTTGATCACTTGGCTTGTATGGCCACAATAAAAATGAATAGAATTTCCTACTTTTGCATAAGTACTAAGATGAGGTGAATTAACAACTTAAGTTTAGGAAGAAGAAGAGCAAGCCGTGCATCTCACTGCAGCTTGTTCTGAGATTCCTGAATTAGTTACGTTATAATTTATGATCCCAAACTGGTTTACAGCAGTTATTTTTCATTTGTAGGCCAGTCGTTCTTGGTGCAAGAGAACTGTGGCTGTCACTGGACAAGCCATAAACCAGCCACCTTCGCAGAGAAAACTTGCTTAATTTGCATTTGAGTACCCCTCTTGGTTTTCATCTCGTGCATGATTATAGCCACGCAGGCTGTTGCGCTTTGCTGGGGGCTTTTGTATGCGCGAGCCAAATGCTTTCAGCCACTGAAATCGTACAGTAAAAGTTCAGATGATAGATGGTTGTTTTCACTGTTAAGTTAATAACTACACTAGGTAAAAGTCCAAATGTTTCTTGGGATTATCAAAATGAATAAGTGGGGCGAACACAGCTGGGAAATTGCATTTGTGCTCGAATGCCTCATCCATTTAACTTTGGATACAGTTTTTAAAGTACCTAAATAAAGCAAAAGCCCAATCTCTTAAGGGGACTGATGTTTCTCAGCTCATTAATTTCAATGGGATTTTATTACTTGACTTCCTTACCCAAGGCTGACGTCCCTAAATCTGATTTCTCATTTGATGTGTGCTTTTAAGGGCCTACATCCCATTCATTTTCAGTAATATTCGGCCACGTAAGTCCTTGAGTCACTATTGAAAATCAGATTTAGAGACTATTCCCACGTGGACTAATCTTCCTTGGCTCCCTCTGTAGTCCCAGGGGAGATGGGCTGCCCTTGTGGGATGAGCGGGATCGTGCTGGGTGCTGTGAGACAGCCCTTGCAGCAGCCCATTGACTAGGGAATCCAAGACCAGTCTCCCAGTCGGAAGCTCCTGATGCCAGACGGACATGCTTTTCCTGGTGTCTCCTGGCGACAGACCACATTGCTGCACTGTGGCTGCCACACAGTGTTAAAAACCTTTTCCTTCCCGTTATTGAAGGGACAACAGTTGAAATTTCCAGCTTTTATATTCCACGTCAAAACAGGGTTTCCCTAGGAGATAGGGTTTTCCCTGGGTTCCAACTAGGGTTTCCCTGTGAGATGCGCTGCCTGTTGAGGCTGCCCTGGGGTCTTAAACTTATCCCCTGCCCCAGGTCACGCTGGGGAGCAGAAATCAGCCACCAGTACCGAAGGAATCTGAGTGACTACTGACCTTCCCGGCTGGGTCGCCCTTCCAGCAGCAAAATGGCACCTTGTTCTGAAATCTCGGTGGCCCTTGGAGAATTTGATTCCCTGGGCCTGTGCCTTCCATGGCGGGCAGGGTCACCCCGTTCGACTGACTCTCTCCATGGTAAGCAGAGTGTTTACTGGCTTGTATCTGTCTCAGCTTTGACACTCTAACAAAAGGTTAGAAATCATGAATGCATCCCTTTATTTCTGCTCCACAGTGCCTCTCTTTTTTTCTGTGTAAACCCTTCACTTGCCTCTTGCCCAGCCTTTAGAAATGACGATCAAATGCGAACTTTCAGGGTTTATTTATAGCGTAGCCTTTATGGAAAGAGAGAAAAGAAATGATTAAAAAGCAATTTTACAAAATATTTTGTTTTAAGAGAGAATTCATTGTGTTTAAATCACTGTATTCATTGTACTGTCTAGACTGGCAAACAAAGAAGATAGAGCGTCATTCAAATTAAGATTGTGAAATTCTTGGTGACTGGAATTATGGATTTGGATGTCAACCCTCAAACAAACTATTTCTGAACAGCAGTATTATCACTTTGCTATATTTAAGGCTTTGTTGGCGGCAGAACAGTGCACAAGGTTGATCTGATTCAGTAACGCGATTCTAATGTTCCTTTGTTTCCGATTTCATTATAAATTCATATTTTCAATGTTCTGTTCCTCTTTGTCCCCAGAAAATTGTTGAAAAGACTCTCCTCTGGGAGTAAAGTTTTTGTTCAAACTAACAATGACCAAACTGACTTTAAAAACCCAAAAAAACACACAACCGAAATGCAAATTAAGAGAGGGAATTAATTTAGGATATTTTCAGCAACCTAGAATGAGTGAGTTGTTGAAAATTGCTGGCTGTGTATTTTTTTAACGTGTTATTTCACATTACTGTGCTAGTTGCTGTGAGACCATAATGCCGTGGATTCTCAAAGACCTAGGTATTTTCAGTAGATTTAAAAATACAGAAGTATTTTACCTCTTAAGCTGGAAAGACATGGCATCTTCCTCCTTAGCTACAGGTGGATAGATGGGTCAACCAGCAGGAGATAAGCAGCAGCCAGGCCTTGTTCCCAGTTTAGATCAGGGCTTGAGGGAGCAGTTTTCCTTTGGGGACCTCTCTAGCCTGTCCTGCTGCCAGCCCCATCGTAGAATCATTTAGGTTGGAAAAGACCCTTAAGACCATGGAGTCCAACTGTGAACTCGGAGCAGTGGCTCCCTCCGTGCCAGGCGTTTCAGGTCTGAGGAGACCTCCCGGGGAGCGCAGGAAGCTTTCCTCAGCCCGGTGGAGACCCAGGGTCACCCGCTGAAGACCAAGGTGGTCTGAAAGCTGGAGTGTCGCAGGTGCCCATGTGGTGACGGGCCCCAGCAGGGTGGCACAGGCAGGGAGCGAGGGGACATGTGGGAGGGAGCCCGAGCCGGGGCCGGAGTGGCCAGTGGGACAGCCGTGCTCCCCACAGACCTTCCCTCCTGGTTGGGTCAGCGCTGGTTTCTGTTCTCTCTTGAACCAGCCTGAGGAGACCTGGAGTGAGATGAATAACACCGTAAAAATAAATCCTGTCTGAAGATACGTTGATCCCCAAAGGCTGGCTTAGTTCCCAAAGCAGCAGTAGTGCATTTGTCAGCTCTGGAAGTCGTACGAGCCCCCAGAGTAAAGCAGAACATGAGTGTGTAGAGCGCGGCAGAAGCAGAACGTGGCCTGGGAACGGCGCTGGCCGTGTCCTGGTCTCAATGCTGCCCAGAACGGGGCAGCACCAGGCAGGCTCTGCGTTTTTTGTTACACCTGAGAAAGAAGTGGATTTGCCTGAGACGTTTAGACCCTTTAGACGCTGTGGGTTTATTTTCGTGCAGTGTCTCCAAGGCAGTTCAAAAGGAGGTTTTAAGCAGGGAGCAGAAAGCAACGCGACTCTTCCCGTTAGTGAGAGCGCTTCCAGGGGCTTTGCCTGTGCCTTACGTTTTCTGTAAGACACGAAAATATCTGGAAAAGCAGCATTGATTGTAACAGAGGGAATTGTCTTTTACTTTGAGGTTTTCTTTTCTGGGCGTTCATTCTTTTTTTTGGTGTGGGCTCTAAATCCAGCTGTCTGTGTAAGGGAATTGTAAAGGACAGACTGTTGTAAACAGGAACAATGCTTGAGCAAGTGTCACCTGGTAAAGACCAGGGAATAAATGCCCATTTCTCTTACTGGGAACGATACCAACCTTTCCGTGCCGGTATGTTAGTCTGGCTGGTGTGCAGAGACTCTGTGCCAGCCGGCTCACATGTCCCAGGGAAAAGAACACGCTATCTCACTGGAAGTGTTATTTCAAGGGTGTTTCTTGGGGAATCGACGTCCAACCAAGTTCTGCACGTACGAAGGAGTACAGGCATATGAGTGCACAGAAATACTTCAGTGCTGTTTTATCAGAAGCACTGACAGAGTAAATCCTGCCTGCACCATCCCTGGCAGTGCTTTTTACTTCAGTAGAGCCGGGATTTCATCCAGTATTAACCGCCTGAAGTTGTCAGCTGTAGAAAGTAGGTGTTGCACATTCTAGTAGCACGCTTGGACTGGCAGTGTGAGAGGACGTGTTGATGAAGGAGGAAGCAAACACACGCAGAACATGGCAGGGCTGGGGACCGCCGGCGGCTCTGGCACACGGGTAGCATCCCAGGCACCGCCTGCCCAGCTGAGCAAACACTGCGGTGCATGGGAGAAAGAGGATCTGCTGGCTTCACGGGCAGCCCTCTTCCATCCCGGCATTTCGGTCATGATCATATTTCTTTAGCACAGGGGAAATGGGAAACCAGAAGATGCGAGGTCTGATGATCATCTTGCTTATCCTCAGAGCCTCCCTGCCTGCCCCGAGCCGGTGAAGCTGCGCTTACGTTCCTCATCTGCGTTGTGATGTTCTAGCACATCCTCGGCTGTAAAACGCCAGATTAGTGGGAAGCAAAGATTTTACTACAGCAGATATTACAGCCTATAAAATCCTCCAGCCCTTTTAAAAATCTAGCCGTGGAAGGTGACTAGATGCCTTCCAGCAGCCGCTCATGCCGACTGTTGTGCAGTGCTCCCTCTGATACTCTCGCAGCGCCGTGCTTTAGGCACTAACATTACAACCCATTTCGGGTCCTGCTCAGAACCTGTGAACGCTGATAGAAATTCAGCCAGACATTGATTCTTGAATCCTGATCTTTTATGTTTGACACAGTTCCATCTGAAAGCTCTTGCTTTAATGCTCCTTTTGAAATAACTTCCACTGAAAATAGCCTGTGCCCACTGCCTCCACCCTTGCCTGAGAGCGTGATCCTCTATTAACATCGGTGATTAGTGTCTCATTCCAGCGGGATCGCTCAGGAGAATCCACAGAAAATCAGAACTTCACATAGATCAGGAAAGGAACCACATTATTTGGTCCTTTCCCTTCCCCACGGGGCTCTGTCCCAGAGACTCCTGCAGGGGATTCTGCGAGATCGTGGTCTGACTTGGCTTTGGCCAAAAGCCGAGTAGGATCAAAGTCCGTCTCTTACACCTCTGTGCTGGAATGGGAGGGCAGCTCTGGGCTCCAAAAAAGAACTTTGCCAGTTCTCTTTAGCTTCTGGAGCGCGCTCTGGTCCTCCTTTGCTGTAGGGAATTGATGCTTTAAGAATATGCTTGAGAGATCTCATGTAAAGTATTGTTTTGTTTGAGAAATCTCCCCTCCAGGGATGCAGTGTTTAACATTTCCTTTGGTTAGTGTAAATAATAAAAGATAAGTCTGTTCTGCCTCGGACTCCCAGTAAGAAAGAGGAACAGATTTTGGTTTACGGAGGGGTCTGCAGTACTTTGTTCTCATGACTACTATATAATGGGATTGAACATATTTTATGCCATCTGGCTTGTTCAGCCGAAACAAAATACATCAGTAATGTTCCGATTGGTTTTGAAACATCTTGTTCTTGTCAAAAAGTATTTTAAATCAAAACAGGCTTTTCCAGTTTTGTGTTTGTCTTTTACTTAGGAGGCCATGGCGAAAATGGGGAAAATTGGGAGAGTCGTGCAGCCGAACCATGAGCATAAAAGGTAATTCTGGGGTTCGTGTCTTCATCCGTCGGAGTTTACCGACGCTCTGTCTCTTTATAGCTCTGCTTGAGCCGGGTAGGGTTTCTCACCCAGACTTTTTACGGATGATGCGGGGATCCAGCTTATTATCCGGGCTGAAGGCAGCGGTTTGCGGGCCGCGGGCTGGTCGCCCAGTGGCCCGTGCCATGGCTTTCCTTGGCAAGCCAAGGCCACCGGCACGGCCAGGGAACGG
>VXBO01003523.1:128403-151292 GCA_013400135.1 Rhinoptilus africanus | reverse complement strand
CTGGCAAACCGCCCCCTCGCCACACGCCCCCGCGGAAGAGGGGGAGAAGGTGAGGAGCGGCCAGAAAGGCGGGTGTCGGGTTCGGACTGGGGCCAGCGACACCCCGCAGGGGCGCCGCTCACGCAGCCGTCGGGCCCTCGCCGCGGGGCCCCGAGGGTGGGCGGCGGGGTCTGCCCGCAGAGAGCGGCGCCCCCCGCCGCGGGGAGGGCAGTAAAAGGCGGGGGGAGAGCCGGGGCTGCGAGACACCCCGGGGCGAGGGCGCTGCTCCCCGGGCAGAGCATCTCCCGGCGCCGGCGGGGCCCTCCCAGGGGATGGCACAGGGCAGCGGCAGCGCAGCCCGCGCCCGCCCCGGCACCGCCCGGGGCACGCCGCAGCCGCCCCGGGCCCGGCCTCCCCGGCTACAAACACGGACGGTATTAGTACAGAGACACCCTTGGGGTAAAGCAGCCCAAATGTAATCTAAGGAGAACGTTATGGGGA
Source organism: Rhinoptilus africanus (assembly GCA_013400135.1). Lineage (NCBI taxonomy): Eukaryota > Metazoa > Chordata > Aves > Charadriiformes > Glareolidae > Rhinoptilus > Rhinoptilus africanus. The sequence goes on along the minus strand of VXBO01003523.1, from coordinate 150,812 downwards.
AGTGTGTTGATAATTATAATGGGATTTAATGTACTTTGGGACCAGATGATAGCAGTCATTTAAGGAGAACAGCCTACTAACAGAGGCCTCACAATGAAAGGCGGCGCTGCTCGGGTTATTAGACGCGTGCGGTAACGCAGCGCTGGCGGTGGTACGCTTAAGGGTAAGGCATCAGCTACCCCTGTTTTTTCGGGGGTGATAACTCTGCTGCTGTAATCGGCAGAGAGCGAAAACGCGGCGCGCAGGCAGCCAGCGTGCCTGCAGTATAGTTTTTTTAATTGCCTAAAACTGCTCGAGTCCCTCCCCAGCTTCTAAATCCCAACGACTGAAAGGAGGGGCAACAGCGAGACAGTGTGGTTTCAGGTGTTTGTTTACCCTCCTCTAACTTTTAAAAGGCTTGATTTCAGGACTGAAATTCTGCAGACAGTTAGGGGTATGTTTTTAGTGTAGCTCGCATGAAATTAAGCTGCGTGAGTCCCATTAGCAATAATGGAAATCCCACGGCTAAATTCCCAGGCAGCATCCTGAAAATTAACCCCCCAGTCCTTCCCGTCAACTGGTGCGTTGCACTTTTTGTTGCTCCTCTAATACACATAGTAAAAGCTACCCAGTTGTTTAAGAGCCTGACTTCCCGCAGCCGCTTTTCCCGAAAGGCACCGCTTGGCCTGTCCAGCCCAACCAGGGAGACCTGGCTGCCTGAATCCCCCCGGATTCGCAGCGTGCCGCTGCCCATGGGGTGTTACGGGCAGAGCTGCTGGTGGCTCTGCCGCTCTCCCTGGGCAGCGGAGGGTCTGAACGCGAAGGTTGCATTGCTTTTCGAGGTGACGCAAGACGGAAGAGCTGGTTAGACAACTCCGGCCGGAGCATCTTTCCATGAGCCACGTTTTGTCAGTCACAACCCAAGGGATTCCCCTTTGCTCGTGGGTTTCTCCCCTTGCCCATCCCTGTTTCCAAGCAGCTGTCACCAAAGCAAGCTCTGGAAACCCCAGAGCGCCCCAGGGGTCCTTCTGCCGGGACCCGAGCCCTGTTTCCTCCCAGACTCTTACAGTCTCCCACACATCCCCTTGCTGGCAAGGGGTCAGAGTGACCATAACGGGCATAACCCCGGAAAAAGCCAAAACCCAAGAGCACCATGTCCCTTTCCCCCAGCAATGCCCCCCACACGCTGCACAGGGCAAATAGTAAAGAAACACCATCTCCTCCCTGCAGAGCCTTGGCCAAGGCGCTCATGACGTCTGCTTGTGTTGGGTGTCTCGATCCGGAGCAGAAAGGACCAATCTGGACGCATCCGCAAGCGGAAGAGGAGAAGCAAAAGTAGCCGCTTGCCGTAGTGTCCCAGAGGAGGGATGAAAAACCATCTCCCAGGTTCAGCCATCAGAACCTGCTGGCTCCGGGCGGGAGGTCCCTGGCGGAGCAGGGGCAGCCCTGTGGGGTGGGAGGCAGTTCAGGGCTGCCCAGCCCCAGCAGCCCCCCATGTGGGGCCCATGGAGTTGCCAAAACAGAGCTCGGGAAACCACCGCCATGGCCTTCAGGGTCGTTTCCCCATGCCCCGGCACGGGAGTTAATCACCCGTCGCTCCCCCCAGTACCTTCCATTTCCCTCCCATCTCTCCCCATCAGTTTCCAATTTATTTACTTTTCTGATCTTAATCCCCACCTTGTAGTGTAACGTGTTTATTAGAAAGGAACCAGCACGTTAAATGAAGCCAAGCTGGGCTCTTGTGTTAAATAGCAGTCACGCCCAAGTGCCTCTCCATGTGCCATTACTCCAAGTGATTGAGGCAATTTCTTCCTCCGCCACGAGTTTCAGTTGTAAATCTCTCAACCAGATACGGGGGCAATGATGTGCTGCCTGGTGCGATTATTATGAACCTCCAGCATTAAACGTGTGAGGCTTCCGTGGTTCCTCGGGAAGGTCTTCCCGTGAGAGGACCGGGTGGAGCACGGGCATCCTTCCCGGGAAACCTAGGGATCCCTTCAGATCCAACTTCTAGCCCCCAGACCTTTGTTTGTTTTGGATGGGGAGATGTGAACTTTGGCTTTCCCAACACAAATAGCCTGGTGAGCATCATCGGGCCCGTAGAAAGAAGAGGGCCACAGAGCACGGACAAGGCAAGTTAGTGGCCTCTAAGTATTGGAAGGGACGACGGCAGCTTCAGGCTGCGGCTCCAGGACCCAGCTGGGCCCAGGGAGAGGATGGGGAGAAGAAAACAGAGAAGTCTCCAAAATTACAGTAAGAAAGGAAAGTCCTTGTTCACGATGCTCAGCATCATGAGACACAGCTCACGCTTCTCCAGCCGGCAGGGACACGGCTCTGGTTGCCCCCAGCCCTCTTCTCCCCACCGCTCTGGCGAGCGAGCCGCTGGAGAGGCGAGTGGCGCACAGGGTGAGGGACGGGAACCTTCCCGCACTGCAGCTCCTGCCTTCTCCTAGGAACAGTTTGATTTTGCTTTTGGTGTATTGGGAGGGTTTCCCAGTCTCACTGGTGTAGAGCTGGGTTAGGAAACAGCAGAACCAGGATTTTGTGCAAAGTAAGATCTGTTTTAACTTAAATCGGAAAGCTATGACTTTTAAAAACCGGTTTTGATCCCCCTCCAGACTTTGATGCATCCACGCTCTTGCGTGCGCACACGGACGACCGGGATGGTGTCAGGCACAGCAGCTTTGCTCGCAGACGGGGTAGAGCGCCGTGCTCCACTTTCACATGCGGCAAGCTGACAGCTTATGAAAAGATGATTAAATGTGTTAGACTTTATTTAAAAAAGTAAAACAACCCCCTAAATGCACAAAGCTGTTTGCCAGGGGAGGGAGGGAAGGAGGGGAGCGGCGGCGGGCCCCTGGGAGGCTGCTCAGCGTGCAGCCACGGCGCGTTAAGCTCCCTGTGAAAGCCATTGATTATCACCGGGATCCGTCGGAGCCCTGCAGATACCGGACCTGGGCGCATTGTGGTGGCACAGGGGAGCGGAGGAGCCACAACAGGCCCTTTATTGTGCCTCACGGGATGCACAAAGGGAACCTGAGCGGGGCGGCGCGGATACAAGTGGTGCGGGGCCGGGGCGGTGGGACACAGGCAGCGTGGCCGGGCGAGCGATGCCACGGCGCGTGGCTGCAGGGGCACGGCCGTACCCAACGCCAGCGGAGCCGCGCCGCAGCCTCCCGCTGCCGTGGGGAAGGCGGACACCTAAACTCTGCTAACTCACAGGGATCTGACTCGATATGCAGGGAGCACCGTGGGGCAGGCACGCTGCTGGTCCACGCTCCCCTGCGCGCCCGCCGCTGCCCTCCTTCGACAAGGGACACATTGGGGCCACGCTCCGGCGTGGGAGAAGGGCCGGGCAGGGACTGCGAGGAGAGCTGCGCCGCCTGCCCCGTGACCCGAGCAGCCTGGCGCGTCACCCCGCGCATCGGCGCGCCTCCCGCACGCCCGCGTCCCGGCCTGAAAAACCCTCCCTCTCCTCTGCTTGTTTCTGTTTCGTTAAAGCTGGGCTCCCTTAAGGGATGTTGCGCCCGAGCAGCAAACGGGGGACGCTGAAATTGGCATTTCTGCTCTAACCACCTCTCCGAGTCACAGCTTTGCTCAGCCGACGCCAGGAGCGATGGCGTGACGCCGAGAGCGCGGCTGAGCATCCCTCCACCGCAGGACAGCCTGCGATGCACAGAACACCGCTGCACGGGGGTACGCACCGCTCCTGCGCTTCCAGGAGTGCATCCCTCCATTCCTCCCCCTTCGGCCGGGTTATGGACGCAGCGCAGCCCCTAAGACAATGAGGCTAATTAGCGGCTTAGGGCCCTGAGCCCGGCGAGGCCAGCGGAGCTGTGACTCAGGAAAGCGGCAGCCCCGGCCAGCCTTCCCGCATTCCTCCCCTAAATCCCCCACACAAAAGGGAATTTAGCCACAGTGACTCAGCGAAGGAGCACAAACTTTACAGCCGGGCTTTGAACCGCCGTGTTTATGTATTCCCCCCCCAGCAACGCGCTGCCGGGTTAGTAATTAAATAAAAATGTCTCCCTCTAGCAGGCTATGACCTAATCATTTGTACAGTACCTATTTTTAGCGTTACCCTTTGTACGTATTCGAGAGAGCTCGAGCCAGAGGCAGCAACTTTTGAAGTCCTAATAAGCAGGAGGGGGTTGCCTTTGTTTAATTTACTGTGTAATTATTTTTCCTCTTTTCCCCCTCTGTTAACCTAAAATATTTGCCATCCTGCATGGGACAAGAAGAGAGATGTGCCGAGGCTGCAAATGCCAGCCCCAACTGTACGGTGCTGAGGAGGCTGCACGCCTGCTCGGTAAAGTTCATCCCGGAAAAAACCCACTTTTAAACACTTTTGGATCAAGCAGAAGCTGCACTGGGGCATCAGGGAAGCGCTGCTGGGGGGCTGCTCTGCCACCGAAACAGGGGATGCTCTAAAGGTTTGTCCCCAAGGTTCAGCCTGCTTCCCCTCCGTCTCCCCAACCTTCCGTCGGATGGCGGTTCTCCCCAGGATCAATTTATGGCAGGGGAAGGCAATGGCTTCCCTGCGCCTCCACCCGGGAGCCCCCTCTTCAGGGAGGCTCCTTCTCCAGAAGGATCATGCCCAAGCGTAGACACTACCAAGAATTCCAGGCGAGTTAAATACCCGTCACATGCTTTTCTGAGCGCCAGATTAACATCTCATTAACATACTGCTTAAACCTCTCCCTGCCTTTAAACAGGACCATTTTCAACAGGCATCTCTTCCCCTTTCCAAAGGGAGATACACAGAAATATGTATTTATGTGTGTGCGTGCACAGCAAAGGCAGTACTGGTTTTGACAGTGCAAACAAAAGCCCACACTCCTGGAAGCCTTTCCCCTCCTCTTTCCATCTCCTAACATATCCGTGCCCGAAATATTCACACAAAATGCCTCCACAGCTGGGGAAACTTCTGCCAACCGGGGCTCCTCCTCCTTCCCTTTCTTGCACCGGGCAAAGAAAATAAATCTAGTAGCTGAATCACACATCATACAGATCTTGTTTCTAAAGTGTTTCTCAGATGATCTAGCTGCATAATGAAGGTATTTTAGTCAGATTAAATTCCCGTTCGTGTCTTCCATCATCCCTAACGCCCCTCTGAACTGTACAACTCCAGAATGAACGAGAAAGAACGAAGACTGAGGCCAATCATTACAGTCTAGGTTCAAGGTTAGATATTAACTGATTTTATTTTCTTAATAATTGCCAGAAGATACAATAAACCCCCGGTATCTTATCTGGTCACAGATTCCTAAGTGACTGAAACCTCAGATAACATTCGTGCATCAAGCACGCTTGCAAACCACCCTTTTCAGAGCGATATTTATGAATCCCTGGCGAAGGTCGGGAGGATTCGGCGTGTCCCAGCGCAGCCACGACGTGCGTGTCCGTCACCGTGAATACCGTGGACCCAGGGGCTGGGACGGGGAGGAAGGTGGCGTTGAGGGAGCTGCGGTGCCCTTGGCCGCGGCCGGAGGGAGCTTGGCACAGTCCCCCTGCGGCCACACCACATTCCCTGCGGGAACAGCTCGATCGGCCTCCCAAGAATGAAGTAAACACTCCTGCAAAGCCGTTCCGGGATAAGAGCGATCAGTTCAGGGCCAGGACTTCACACGTGGTGCTGCGGGCGGCCAGGGATGCAAACGGAGGAGACTGGCAACATCGAAGCGCAGGCAGCCGCTTCCCAACCCCCCCTCCGGCCCCTCTTGGGGTACAAAGTCCCTTTTGAAACCCAGCCCGTGGCTTCTCGCTGGCGTTACTCCCCTCCACCGCTCATCCTCAGGCTGAGAAATGCCAGTTCCACCCCAAACAGACCAGGATGTAATTTCTCTCTGCCATTCAAAAGAAAGTTCTCTAATCCAGAAAAGTTGTCAGAGCGTTTGTATGTCCGTCCCACTCTGGAAACGGCCACGGTGTCACCAGGTTGCTGCAGGTCCTTGGAGCCGTGCAGAGGGGCCAATGGGGCAGGCAGGGGGCCGGCCCCTGGAGCCGCAAAGGGAAACGGCTTTGGGGGGAATCCAGCCCTGGGGGCTTTAAAGGGCACAGTTTGGAAACATCCCTTCAAGGTATCTGAAGAGGAAAAAAAAAAACCCAACAGAAAAAACCCTCCACACTCCAACTCAACTCATGAAAAAAGTAATGCCCTGGAAGGAGTGTGAAATGGAATAAGGAAAAATAAAACGGAAAAGCCTGAAGGCAGAGAGGAGTTCAGAGCCTGGGAGCAGTTTCTGAGCAGCAGCAGCAGCTCATTTTCTACACCTTTTCCTGCCACAGGGACACAACGCTTCCACTGCGGCACCCGCACCCCTACAGCCAACCAGCCCAGCACCGTTCTTCCCCGTGGGCACCGCGCTCGTAGGAAACGCTGCCCAGAGGGACACGGGTGACGGGCAGCCCCCATCACGCAGCACCGGGACCGAGGGGCTGGGAGGCAGCGGAACCCGCAGCCTCCAAAAGGGGCAGCGAGGCCGGCAGAAAGGGGGGGTTACAGCCACCCTCTGCGGGGAGAGCTTAACCCCAGGGCAGGTCAGACGTCAGGGGCACGGGAAGGGCTCAGCTTGGGAAACGGGATACGGAAAAGACGGTTTAATGTCCAGTCAGCTCATCGGTGGGTGCCGTACCATGGTGCTGAGCGAGGGGAGTTACTGAAGTACAGTCTTTCAGCGGAGAAACACCTGGTTCGTTTTCCTTAAGGGCGGAAGCACTGCGGATCTTGGTGCTGACCATGCCCAGCTCTGGGGGCTGATCTTTGGCCACACTCATCCTCCGATCCAGCGCTGCTGTTCCCGGGACCCGGCTTCCCATCCAGTACTGCGCGCCGCCAGCTGCGGTAAAACACAAAGCTCCTGGGCTCCCGACAAAAATGGCTTTATTTCCGACACAAAGAGGTGCTGCATCAACCGGCAGGTGAAGTACTTCACCAGCGCTGCTCAAGAGTTCAGCTGAGGTGATGAGAAATAATCCTTGCCGGCTTTAAAGCCTCTGAGTTTTGCAGTAATACCGCTCCTCACGGCATCCCTGCCCAGGAACAGCGTTCCCAGCAGGACGCAGGCGGCCCCGGAGCTGCACCGGCACATCACACAGCCCCAGCGCTGGCTGGGTGCTCTCCTTTCTGCCACCACCCACGGGAAGAGCTGTTATTCCCTACATCCAAGGTGGTTTTGAGGTGGCCATCACCAAGGTAATTTCCTGGGAGCATTCTGCCTTGCAACCGGGGGCTCCAGCCACTGTAGCTCAGCTCCTGCAGGCACCAAGGGGTGTTCGTGGGTTTGCATCCCGTTCTGGCCAGGGCCGCATTGCAAGGGATGCTGCATGTGTCCCCAGCCTGTGGGGCTTCTTGCGCTTGCAGCACCAGCTGCTTGGAGCATCCCATCCCTCTCGGCAATCCAGAGCCAAGCTGGAATGCTGGAGCCGCGGGGAGAGCGGGATGTGGGATGCTGCTCACAGGGGCACCCTGCCGCCCTCCCCACCTGCCGTGCTCTCAGCACAGGGCATCTGTGCCCCGGTTTGAGGCAAAACCAGCAAATCCCGGAAATCAGAGAGGTGTTGGCAGGAGCCGGGTTGGAGCAGGCTTGCAGGGAAAGCCCCTCGCTCAGGCACAGAGCGAGCAGCGTCCAGGAAACCCAGCAGCGTTACTTGTGTCTCATGCCCAGGCTTTTTGATCAGTTTCTGGAAATTTGAAGAAAGTTTAAACCAGAAAATCTGGTTTAATCTGTGCTTTCCTTACTATCCCGATTTACATCACGCTTTGTCAGAATCACCTTTTGGATGGCTTTATTCTAGGGGGATCCGGTCACAAAGCAGCAATAGAAAAGTACATTTTCCTTCTGTGCTGGCTACACGGTGCCTGAGAGGAGACAATTCAAGTCTCTGTGACCTGAAATGCTGTCCCCGTCCCTCCTAATCCTAATCCCGCTGAAAATAGGAACCGAGTCCAAGCGGGTTTTGCACAACACTCGCAGCCGGGACTGCACGCAGGTCCTTGTCTCCTCCAGAGACCACTGAACAAGCACACAACTCCAATTTTTCTCTTTTCAGGGTCAGAACACTTAACTTGATATTCCATGACCAGGAATATCTTTCCACTGGTGCAGCTTCACCCCCTCTAGGTCCCTCTGCCGTGTAGAAATCAATGCCGTGGGCACGCAGAGGCCACCACGCGCTGCCCCAAACTGCCTCTGCAGGGAGGAAGCTTGGACCGTAACAGAGGGCAGCGCGTGATAATTAATCCCACCCCCAAGAGCTGCCCTCAGACGAAATAAAGACGAGGCGCACGGGAGGAGGCACGCTCACGGAGGTGGGTCCCTCTCCGTCGGCGCTCCCGAGCAGGTCCGTGCGCAGAGGGAGGAGCGGGGGGAAGGAGCGGGGATGAGTGAGCGCGCTGCCTGCTGCAAATATTGACATAACCATTATGGGCATGTATAAAACTCCCATTTGCGTGATGCGAGCGTGATATTCTTTGAATACTTCTGTCTCGAGGAATTCTTTATTTTGCCATAGAAGAAAAATGTTTTCATATTCTCTCCTGCCGTTCCGACCTGCAACCCAGCGAGCCCTTTTGCCCTTGAGAGCCATAACATTATTTGTTAACATTTTTATGATGCCAAATGGTCTGTGCTAGAACGGGTGCCATTCTTTAGCTGGGAAACCATATGGCATGCCGAGTAATAAATAAGGTATTGTGATAGTTAATGAACCTAATTGCTAGCAAAGGCTTTAATACAGAGAATGTGCTGCTGAGAATTTAGCACCACATTAGAGATGCAGCAGAGCTCCTCTGACTTCTGAGGCTTAATTTAAGTTCTATATTGCAAACTCCAGAAAATAATTCCAAACCCTCCTGCTGGAAAAGCAACCTGCTGGTAGACTGTGATTATACTGAATTACTAAAATCGCAATCAATTTTATACACTCAGTTAACCCTTGCTGGGGAACTCGCCTCCCCACCATTGCTGGGGACGCCACTTGGAAGAGGCGCCGGAGCCAAGCGAGCAGGAGCATCACGGTCATCATCCTCAGCAGGGCCGGTGCCCCCCCGGCATCCCCCTCCTCTGGGAGCAACCCCTTCTCCCGGCCTCTCTGCCGACCAGCCGAGCCGACTGCGGGCAATGCGGGGAATAAAAGCCATGATTATGAACGGTCACCGCTATTTCTCCCCCGTGACTGACTTATTAGCTGCTGTCCTGACGTGGCGTCAGCCGGAGGTGGCAGGAAGCGTGGATGCGGCTCTGCCTCGCAGCGCACCAGCTCCGGGAAGCGCTCGCACACGGAGGCAGCAGCTGGAGCAAACTTAGAAACCAAGTTCAACTGGCTTTGACTCCCGCAGCCCTGGAGAGCGGAGGAGCTCTTCTGGCCTGATGGAATCCCCGGTATTGCCACAGATTTTAGATTTTAAAATGTGAGCCCTTTCAGCCCAGAAAGCCCCTAAAGTCCTGCCTGCGGAGGGGCGCAGGCAGTCACCGAGATGCTGCCCACACAGCTCGGGCAGGGACGGCCACCACTCCCCATCGCACACACGGGGGCTGTTACAGCAGCCAAAGGAGGTTCGGGACACCGAGCATTCAGCCGATGTATCACAGGAAGATAAGGATATACTGGTTTTGGAAATGCTATTGTGGAAGACCCGCAGCTCTCCCAGCTGCACGCACGGACCCGCTGTCCCGTGCGGAAGGGATGTCCCCTGCCATGGTGGCACTGCCCACACCTCCTCCAAGGACGGCTCCAAAATGCATCAGAAACCATCACTCAGGCTCTGCACATCATCCCCCTTAAATCGCTTGTCGTTATTTATGGAAAGCTGCCCTCTGGGTTTCAAGCCCCTGTCGGGACGCAGCCGTCCCCAGAGGCCACCCGCTGCCCCGGCCGCATGGGGAGACCCCGCAGCTCCTAGGAGAAGAGCAGCGCGGCTCTTGCAGTCCCTCCAGAGGAGGGAAAAGCGAGGTTATTGGTTTCTTCCCTGCTCTGATTGCTCTCGGCCGTCCGGCAGTCACGTCCTTCTGCTGGCAGCGGGCGATCGGGCTCCGTCAGGCAGCGACATCCCGGCTGGGAGCAGGAGGGAGGGAGATGGGAAGGTTCCCCAGTGGGGCTGCTCTTCTCCATCCCCCGCCTTGTCCCTGGCCACCTGCAGCCCTCTCCTGGCCCAGGCTGGGGCCGTGGCAGGGCTGCGGTGCGTCGCAGGCAGGAGGTGGCCGGGGCAGCGCCCGCCGGCAGCATCGGATGGGGAAAGTGCCGAGATAAAGAGCTGCGCGGGGCGGATTTAATACTGTACATAAATACACTTTACAATCTGGGGAAGGGCTCAGTGCTAAGAGGAAACCATGGGAATATTTTATCGTGATGCAGATCGAGTGAAAAGACTGTGAATAAATAAAAGGGAAGATAATTATTTGATGGAGTTCTCTTAGGATATGCCACAGCGGGGAATACTTACGGAGAATACATATTACTAGAGAGACACAGCTATTCAAGCATCAAACTAACCTATAAATTGTCAGAGGAGAAAATTGGAGGAGAGGAATGGATGGGGGTTTGGGCACCGCTCTCATCAGTAACGCCGGGTTGCGCTTTCCCCCTTCCCCGCCGCAATTCCTCCTGCCCGAGGAGTCACAGTCCCTGAAAAGGGAAGGCTGCCTCTAATAAATGTCTTTCAGAAATTACGGCCGAGCCACTACAGTAGGGAGATGGCGGCATTTCTCTCCCCGCCATCTGCGCGGGCTCCTCAGGCCGGGGAGCAGCAGCCTGCTGCCAGGAAGCCTCATCTCTCCTGCGCTTCACAGGGTGAGAAGATTCCCCAGCGGAACCCAACGTGGCTCCGCAACCATTCTACCCCCATCCCTCCCGGCACCGCGCTCCCATCTCCAACCCCAGCCCTCCTGACCGGCCTTCGCCCCCCTTTTGGAGGGGAACCCCGGTGTCGGGAGGGGTTTCAGCACCAGCACCCATCAAGTCCATCCCCTACGGAGCATTTCCCAGCATCTGCCCCTTGGAGCTGAAAGTCACCCGCCAAGTGCCAAGCTCTTCTGCGCCGGGTACATCCCTCGCCCGCACTTCTCTCCTGAGCCAAGGGTCTTCAAGAAGGCGCTTTGCAAACACTAAGGAGGTTGTGCCTCTCGGCAGCACCACTCAGAGGGATTTTCCCCATTTTTGGCAGCGATTTCCCTGAGGTCAGAGTGCTTCCTGGAGGCAGGGCTGGAAAGAACCCGTCCCTCCCAGCCTCCCTCCGGCACAGCTTCAACCAGCCCTGGGTCCCTCCAGGCCAGTTACAGCTTCACTTCTCCCAGTTAGTCACCATGTGTTAATCCACGCGACTTCACTCACCAATATTCCTAACGGCCAGCTGTAAATAACCCACAAAACCTCATGTGCGTGATGCAAAAATTGGAGCAGTTGCAATGCTTATTGCATGCTAATTCCTTAGTTACTGAGCCATGGCTCTGGATGGGCTCCGGAGCCATGCCAGGGACCCAGCACATCGCTGGCCGGAGCGCTAATGTAAATGCCGGTGATCATCATAGCCAGGCATGCAATTAATAAAACCACCGCTCTCCTCTTCACGCTCCGAATCGCACCCTCCGAATCACATCCTCACACTGTGGCAGGGGGACCCCAACCTCTGCGGACCGACGGGCATCGCTTTCCTCAGAGAGCAGAGGGCCATTGTGGCGTCGGGGAGACCCGGCATGGCCTGGAGTGAAAACCCACCCGTGAAGTTCCCAAGCAAATCTGCTGAAGGTGAGAGGAAGGCAGCAGCTCTTCACTGACCTTCCCCCTCCCAGGCGAGGCACAGGTTGGAAACACAACCCTGCGGTATGGCTGCTACGGGAAAATCCTCACCACACGCCAAAAATACCATATGGCTTTTCTAGAGGCTACCTCGGGATCCCTATAAAGATGGCACAGACAGAAACCATGCGGACACGGAGTCCGTGGGTAACAGCAGTTTGTTATACAGCTCGTTTGATGAAGTGCCACTCCTGCATTTCCCCCTTTTTCCAGGATTTTTGGCCCTGTCCCTTACCAAAGCACCCCTTTCACCCACTACAGCTCCTGCATGGTTCTGGGTCCCATTCCCGGGGCAGATGGGGCACAGGCAGCAGTGGGAGGGGGCTGAGGAAGACCAGGGTCAGCCCCAGCCCCACACCTGGGACAAAGGCCAGGGACCGGGTCTGTGTGGGTGCAAATGGCTTTACACCATTTCCTGAGGGGGCTGATGCCATTATCTCTGAGCATCTCCCGTCTCTCTGGGAGCGAAGGAAACCTTCGGTCCCTTTATGGGTAAGATGTGAGAGACATCCGTGTTGCAAGTAGGCAGCCTCGTGTAATTAGCAGAGCACTCATTATTTTAAGCGAGACTCGCCACCGCTTCCCAAACCCCGAGCAAGAGCAAAGTCAGCGCTGAATGCAGGATACCTTTAAGGCTGGCTCAGACAATAAAATCAAAGGCAGCCCGACGATGACGGGTCTCCTCCCTCCCTCCGCCTGCCAGAAGGGAATTGCTCACTCACCTGCACCCAGAATAGGACTTTTTCCCCTTCCCATCATTAATTTATTCCCCGTGAATTAGTGGGGCCCCGGAGACCCACACAGCCCACCTGTTCCAGCGCCCGGCGCTGACATTTGCAGCCTCGGCGGCGGGTACTGGCGCCAGCAAATGGTCCCATAAACCATGCGGTAACGCGGCGCCTGCCAGCGCGGCCGCCCTGGGCCCCCCCGCAGCCGGGGAAGCCGGGGTGCCGAGAGGAGCATCGCACCCGGCTGGCGGAGATGGACACACACAGCCAGGGCACTTTTACATCGGCCGCATTTTTCCCTGGAAAAGGGGCTTTTAACACCGCGATAGCGGGGATGCTGGAAGGCGCGGCGCGAGGCACCCCGCTTTGGGTGACGCGTGGTGTGGTTCCCCGCCGATCCGCACAGATCTCCCCACCCAGCTCCATCCTCTCGGCGGAGGTCACACTTACACGAGCGTTCCTCCATTTATTCCAAATGCACAGCGCTACTTTAATTGCTGCCATTCTGGACTCCAAACAAATTGGCCCTAAATGCATTTTTGCGAAACAAGATGTATTTTGTTAAAAGGGGATGGGAGGAAGGCGATTTTTAAAACCGCTATCACCGTAATGCGATGAAATTACCATGTAGCAGGCAGGGGTCTGAAAGCCACAATTAATATCCCACACCTTTCCAAATCCTTTGTGTCATGACAGGCCTGGAAAAACAGTGGCTGGTCTGGGGCTGCAGCAGGGAGCAGTCCCCCGCCTCCCCCCTTGGACCCACGGAGGGTGCCCGGCACCTCGTCCCCTTCCCAGAGACACAGGCAGAAGCAGCAATGCATAAAAGCCCTGTGCGCCCCCATTTCCACTCCTGGCTTTTGGCTTCCCTGCTGTGGAAGCGTGGCCCTGGCTGGCGCAGTGCCACAGGAACGGGTGGCCGGACAACCCATCCCGCGGCATGGCAGTGACCGGCGGGTTCGTGTCTCTGCTCCAAGGCTCAACCACCAAACCCAAACCCGTACCCAGAGCCGTCTCCGCCTCTCACAGAGCCACAGGGATTTGCCAGCCAGGACACGGATAACTCCCGAGCCGAGCTCCACGCTGCCGGGCGAGGGAGAGACGGAGGGTTGGAGATGAATCACGCCGCAATTTCTAGGCAAAGTCCCATTAACGGAACTGCTCAGAGGCATTGCGGCTCCTAGTCAAGTGCTGGAGAGATGGAAGTCTTATTTATGAGTAAGATATATCTGCAGAGGGAGCAATAAACCGCAGAGCAAAGTATGAAGGTTTGCAGCAAACGCTGTAAAGTTTTACACTGCCGAAAACTAGGAATAAAAGATACACCCATTTAAAACAAAGCGGATGGAAAGGGTTTCCACAGGCCTGTAAAACAGCCTTATAGCAGTTAATTGCTGCTTTCTTGTTGCAGCACAGGGAAATTTAAACCAGAAAAAGAACTGCTTAAATCTCCACCGGAGAGCAGGGGAAAAGAAAGGAGCGGGAGAGGAAAGAGAAAGAGAGGAGCGCAGGGGAACGCGAAGCTTTTGTTCGGATGCTCTGCACCACGCCGAGGAAGAGGCGCCTTTTGTTCCCGGCCCCGGCTGCTCCCGCGCCCCACGGTGAGCCCAGCCCCGGGGGGGGACTGCGGCAGGACCCCATCAGCATCCCTGGTAATCAGCTATAGATAATTTAACACCATCATATCAATATCCATGCACACAAAATCAGCCGAGCACCTGCGGGTGCTCCTGCCCCCGGGAGGAGGGGGCAGAGGGAAAGGCAGCGGCGGGTATTCCTCCGAGTTCGACCGCAAACTTGAAGTGTGATAGTTTTGACCAAGTAACAATCAGGAAATAAACCTGAAATGTTTTCCACAACAACCAAACCAACCAACTGCCGCCCTTCCAGCCAACAGCACACAAAGCACCGGCACCCGGCAGACACCCCTCCGGGTGCTCCTGCCTCACCGTCCCTCGGCACAGACCCACTCCGGGGCCCTAACGAGGCCGGCAAGAGAAACCTGGGGAGTTTGCAGAAAGCCCCCGAAGAGCTGCTGCATTTCAGAAAACAGGTGCACTTTATCCCTCAAAAGCACAATTGCCATCGCTTATTTCAAATAACCAGTGTTTTCCCCAAAAGAGCAGTCGCTCCCTTCTCCCACAAGCAGCCAAGACCAGAAACGTTTGCTTTTCAGGTGCTTTCTTCACACAGGCACGAAGCAGGGGAGCATCGACAGCTCAGTCCAGTAAAAAACACGTCGAACAGAGAGAAGGCTGCTTTTGCCCCCAGCCCTGCAGCGCGTCCCCCCGGACACCCCGGCGCCCGCTGCCGCGCTTACCTCCCTCCGGCGGGCGAGGAGGCGGCGGGAGGGCTCCGGGCTGGGCGGGGGGCGCAGAGCCCAGGGTCAGAGCGGGGGCTGCTGGGGCTCACTCCGAGGTCCTCCATCAGCCCTGGGGATGATCCGGCGCCCGCAGCACCAGCGTGCTGCTGGCAAACGGCTCCCAGCACCGGCACTGGCAGCCGGCACCAGGCAGAGCCCGAAGCAGGAGCACCCCCGGGGCCGAGCCCCCCAGCCCCCTGCCTTTTATCACCTCCCCAGCTGGGGCTGGGATAGCTGATGGCACAGGCCCTGGTGTTCCCGCTGCAGCGATGGGGCACAGCCCCGTCCCATCAGGGGGGGACCCTCCCCTCCCAGCACCTGCCTGCAGGGACTGCTTTTTTATTTTTTGCTTTTTTTTTGGGTTTTTTTGGTTATTTCTCCTCCCTGTAATGGCAGATTTTGTGCATTATCCAGGCAAGTAAGCGGAGCAATGCGTTCCGCAGCGTAAATATCGAAACGCTGTTTATATCAATCAGAGAAGCACTTAGGTAGGGATGACAATGGAGCCCGCAGAGCCCTAATCACACACTTTGATTGAACTAAAAGTACGGGGGAAAATGGAAATCAGCTGTCTAGAGCCGAGATTTCAATGGGGAGGGAAAGCGGGAGTGGCAGAGCCGTTTGGGGGCTGCTACCGGCCCGGGAAGCCGCCACGGCAGGCTCTGCGTCCCCTCTGCAGGGGCAGGGGGGTGACAAGGTGCGATGAGCGGGGACTCGCTGTCCCCGAGGCTCCCACTCTGAAATACCCCCAGGCCCTCTGGGTGACATCAATGTACACTTTTATCCCCAAATCCTGCCGTTCGATGGCACCCAAAATGAGGTCAAAGCCCCCGAGCTGCAGCCGGCTCCGGGCGACGCTGCTTCCATACCTCAACCTGCTGCCTCGGACACCAGCGCACGCAGACCCGGGCCAGGACACGGGTGTTTGGGCTCTCCGAGCCCCGCTGCCCCCTCGGCGATGCTCGGCACCGCTGCCCACCCCCGGCACCTTCCTCGGCGGCACAGAAGGGTCAGCTGCTGGCGCGTCCCCTTTGGCGACAGCACGCCCTCACAGCCTGCTGTGCCCGGGCAGGGGGGTGAGACTGGACGGCTGCAGCCAGGTACAACCTGCAGCACCTCCAGCGGTTCCGTGAGCCCTGGGAATTTCACACAGGGGGAAAATGCACCTCTCCACCTCCTGTTCCTGCTGCAGCGCAGGGACAAAACCCCTGGCATCAAGAGGATTTGTCTCAGGACTTCCAGCTGCAAGGCTGGGAGTGCCCGTGCTCTGCCTCCCTGGCAAATCCACCCCTGGCTCTGCTTGCCGTGGCTGGGCGGCTCTTGTTGGGCCGGTGCCTTTAGAAACCATTTCAGCCCGGGGTCTCAGCACTGGAGCCGCAGAGAGTGCTTGTTGTTGGCTTCGCTCTCGGAATAAAACCTCTCTAGCGTGTTCATCTTTCAAGCTGACATCCCTTTTTTGGCTTCCTATCTCTGGCAGCTGGCTGCGCACCAGCAGGTCCGGCCCTGCACGCGGGACGGCGAGTAGGGTTCGTTAATCAAGGCACCTCGGGACCTAAAATAGCGCTTATTAGTTTGAGGATGATACGGCGACTTGTCTGCCCGTCACTCCTCATGACAGATCTTTAAAAAAAGCAAAGGCCAATTATACAGATGCGGAGTCGGTAACGAGCCTGGAGCCGTTTGATCATTCTGGCTCCCGCTGGGCGAGCAGGAAGAGGATGAAATGCTGCAGGGATCCATCGCCGCGAGAAGCGCGGGGCTCTGCTGCCTCTTCGTGGCGAGGACGGCGAAGGAGGCTGCCACCACCGTGTCCCCTCCACGCCACCCGGGATGGCGGGCGAGGGGCTGCCGGGGGCTGGGGGGCAGGCAGGGACCCCCGGCGGGCAGGGCGCAGGCAGGGCGCAGGCAGGGCACGGGGTCCCGAGCCAGCTCTGGAGCCAAAACCCAGGCGCCGAAGCTGGGAATTTTCTGCTTTTCAGTGCAAAAATGCAGTTTTTCCAAAGGAAACCTGAAAAGAAAAAAAAAAAAGTAACAAAATCCATGGACAAGAACGGGAATTTTGTCAGGCACTTTCCATGGACGGGAAGCGGTTCCTCCTTCCTAGAGGGGAGACTTTGACAGTCCTCTGCCAGGGCAGCTAATGGACTTAAAACTTCCTTGCCACGTTACATTACCGAACGCGCTGACTTCAGTCTCCTGCTATTAACAAGCCAAGGTGTCGACACACTAATGCTGTTTACAGAGCTGCTGGGCAACACTGGCTCGCGCTGGGCTGGGTTGTTGCCGTCAATTACTGTAAAGCCAGGGACGTGTAATGTAATCCCAGGGATTGCCATTAATTGTGGCCGTTGGCGCAGGGGATTGTACGGCTCGGGGGCTGCTGGGGGGATTTCACTCCCGAGTTATTACAGAAAAAGTAAAGCTGGGTGCGAAAGCGGGGAGGAAGAGCCAGCCCTGCTGAGGAGGGGGAGCGTGTGGGGCCGGCAGCTGGGGGGAGGACGCGGAAGGAGGTGAAAGCGAAAGCGGAGCAGGGCAGGCGCAGCTGGGATCGCGCTCGGCAGCATGGACGCTCCGGCCGTCTTCACGGACAAAGACGTCTACCAGCAGAGTTTCAACCCTCAGGAGTACTTGAGGGAATATTACAGGTTGAGCGACAGCCAGGGGAAAACGAAGACCTTCCTGATGGAAAACCTGAGGGCCCTGGCGAAGATGTTTTCCCTGGGTGAGTCCCCTCCCGGGGGAGTCGGGCGGCGCCATTTGCAGGGCTGTCCTTGGGCTGCTCGGCCCGTGTCCCAGCGCGCAGCGAGCTATATTGGCGCACGGACACTTTTACATATATAGATATCCGCATGCACGTATATCTATGCGTATGGGGCACTGCCAGCTGGAGTTGGTCCAGTTTTTGGAAATATCACGCAAACCAGGCTGGGGAGGGGGCTGGGGGCTCCGGATCCGCTGCAGGAGCTGCCCCCACACCGGGCTGCTGCCCAGGAGCCCCGGGCATCGGAGGGACGGGGCTGCACCACGGGACGGTGGCACTTGGAGTGGCATTTCTGGGGTAGGGGAAGCAGGGACCTTTCTGTCTCCATCTTTCTGTCTCTCTATTTCCATCCTCACCGAAACGTTTTCCCCCCCAACTCTGCACCAGAGGGGCTGAGGGGCAATACCCTGATAGACGTCGGCTGTGGCCCCACCATCTACCAGCTCCTGTCCGCTTGTGAGAACTTCGAGGAGATCATCGCCTTGGACTACACGGACCAGAACCGCCGGGAGCTGGAGAAGTGGCTGAAGAAGGAAGCGGGAGCCTTCGACTGGAGGCCGGTGGTGGAATACGTTTGCGAGCTGGAAGGGGACAGGTGAAGCTGGCTTCCTACCGCCCTGCGACCGACCACGGCGTACACAAAGTCGCAGGCTCAGATGCTGAATAACCACGTAACAACCCTTCTTCTATTTATTTGTTTATCTCCTTGCTAGGGGGAAGTGGGCTGAGAAAGAGGAGAAACTGCGAAAGAAGGTGAGGCAGGTTCTGAAGTGCGACGTGACCAAAGCCAACCCCACGGAGCCCGTGTCCCTGCCTCCCGGCGACTGCATCGTCTCCACCCTCTGCTTGGAGGGCGCCTGCAAGGACCTGGCCACCTTCCGCAGCGCCCTGAGAAACATCAGTGCCCTCGTGAAGCCGGGGGGACACCTGGTGATGATCACCGTCCTGCGGGAAACCTACTACGCCTTCAGCAATCAGGTCTTCTCGTGCCTCCGCCTGGAGAAGAACGAGGTGGAGGAAGCTGTGCAGGATGCCGGCTTTGACGTGAGGTTCAGCGAGGTCCATCCGTGCCCTCACAGTGATATCCGCTTCGACTGCGACGCTGTGTTGAGCCTGGTGGCCCGCAAGCGTGCCTCCATCAGCGGGTAGCATGTGGGCACTGGGGAGGAAAAGGGCAGTGTGTCTGGTTGGAAAAAGCTCTGCCGGTGTAACCCACAGCCCCTTACCCCTTTCTCTGGAAGCAAATAAAGTCGTGGTTGCTCTAACGGTGTCCGTGGGCTGGGATTTATGCGGCACATGAAGCACCAGCACTCCGAGCCCCAGCAGCCCAGGCTCAGGGTAACCCCAGGCTCGCCCCGGCCCCGAAGCAGGAATTTTACCCAAATCCCTTCCCCGCCATCCTCCCAAATCAGAGCAGAGCTTCTGAGAAGCTGCCCTCTTTCAGCCGTGATGCCCTTCTTTCAGACCAAAATCCATTCTTACGGGAAAAACCTTTGGCTGCAAAGGCAGCGAGACTGCCCAAACCCAGACCTGTTTCTGGTTCCTGGACAAATCCCGCGTGCTCTGTCCGAGGAGTCGGGGGGAAAAAAGGTGGACCGGCGTGCCTTGCACCTGCACAATGCCCAGCCCTTGCCGATCCGAGAGCACCTGCTGGTCTTTTCACTAAACCTGGAAATATTGTGCAGCCCAGCACTACGTACCTGCTGGGCGCCGGCACCGCTGTGGGAACAGGGAAAAGGGTGGGCAGGTGGAAAGGCTGCTCTCCCCAGAGCGACCGCCTCCGGCTCGCAGCACGCTGCCCGCACTCAGCTGCTCTCCCTCGATTACAGACAGCCGGACCTGCGACGTAACAGAGATTCATTTCAGAGCTGATCAAGCCCAGGCGTTTTCAGGAGTAGTTAACATTTGCACAGCCAAGACGCCTCAGTTCTCAGCAGCTTCTCAGAGGGAGTGCGTGGGGTTTGTTGCTGATGCTCCTCCTGCCCTCACTCACACCGATTTTCTTTTGGGGTAGTTTTGGTTCAGGACTGAAAAAGAATAGAGAAATGGGAAGTTTCCTCGCTGGGTACACACAGATAGAGTCCCATCACAAGCCTTATTCCTTCTGCCACACAGGGAGGGAGCGACCCAGCCCAGCAAGGACTCGGAAGGATGGACGGAGTCTTGGTCCCCAAGTACCGGACACGCTTCACAGCAGGCAGCAAGCCCAGGCAGGGACCAGAGGGGCTCGGCCTCCTCCCCGTCCTGTCCCCTTTTACTGTCTTGGTAAAAACCTAACCAACCCCCCCAGCGAAGTCCTTAGGGCGGGGGGGGAACCTTGGCAGCAGTGCGGGCTCACTGAGGTTACCAGATGTGATTGTACGGGACCCCAGAAGTCTACACTGGAGCTGCCACGCCAGCGAGGTGGTGACGCCGCCAGCTCCAGCTCTGCTGGGCACGACCGTCCCCGGAGCCACCGGGACACCCTGTGCAAGTGGCACCAGTTTTCGGCACCGCTGGGAATGGCCTCGCTGCCCAGCTCCAAGAAACGGAGCTGAAAACCAGCGGATGCTCGGCGGCAGCGCAGGACCCGCACCGCTCGCTAGTTAACACTGAATATAACGCCACTGCCGTAAGGACCTGCAGGCTGCCAGCGCCGCGCGGTAACGGCAGGGATTCAGCAGCTGCTGACACGTTCTCCCAAAATGACATGCCCAGGTCTTGTAGCACCGGCGTCTTTAATCGCTGTTTAACTGTTCGAACATCAGCATCGCTGGGGATTTTTATGGTCTGTTTAAAAAGCACAATGATCCCCTTCACGGAGAAGTTTGTAGCTACAATTACCCTTCTGTTGCAACCTGCCAGGAGTCACTGACAGCCTTTCCCAGCGCAGAGGCTGGCAGCATTCCGCCTGCTGCTCCCCGACAGGAATCGCGGCGGCACTGAAGACAGCAAGGTGGGCGCAGGTCGGACTCGTGCCAGGAGAAGAGAGACTCAGCTCTCCCCTCGCCTGTGCGGGCTGTGGGAACGGCGGGATGCAGCCGATGGGATGGAGAGCAAGGACTGTCATTTCCAACGGCGCTGTCAGACTGCTCTCTCCATTGCTGGGTGTTATCACAGGCACCGGCGGCCTGCCTGCCGGGAATACCCACCCAAGCACCCGCTTTCGAAGGAGCAGCCCCATCACCACGGCACCGGTGCCTGCTTGGAGAAGTGAGAGAAGCAGATGAGCAGCCGGAGGAGCGGAAGCGCGGTCGGGACAGAGGGAGGGCACGGCTGATGCCTGCGACCGGCGCTGGGGACAGGGACACACCGGGCGAGGGCTGAGCGGCCGCCGGGCGCCTGTGCTGCAGAGGGAGCTGAGCCGCAGCCTCGAGCTGGGGGACGCAGGGACCCATGGCTTCAGGGGAGTAGCCCAGAAGGCAAGGGAATAGCCCAAGGCCACGGAAAAGGCATGAGGCACAAGTACAGGCAATGACCCAAGGAGATCTAGTTGCTCATTTTGCCTCTGGAGCAGAATTGGTTGAGGTTTCTGCAATATTTCAGAGCACGCGCATATTAAGAGTGGAAGTTGGCAGCTAAAGAACGTGTTTTGACCCCCAAAGCAAACAACTGTTCAGTTTTCCTGTTTGTTTCTTTGAAGAGCAAAAAGGACCTGAAATGGTAACAGAAAAAGGGAAAAGCCCACAACAGAATTGCCAGAGCGTACCTATGAGAAACCTGAGATAGTTTCCCGGTCTCTCATTGTGCCTTTTTTCCCGGTCTGGGCTGTGCGAGGCTGCGACGGGCAACGCCGGAGCCCATCAGCACCTTCTGTGGGTCCCCGAACGTGGCCGCCCCTGGCCCAGTGCGTGCGGCACACGGGGAGCGAGCCGGCGGTGGATGGTACAAACGCCGCAGACGCTCCCCGCCAAGCCCAAGGGGACCCAGAAAGCAAAAAAAAAAAGCAGAGAAAAGTAAACGAGGCTCCAGGGAAATTAAGGCAAAGTGGAAGTCCTGGCAGAGCGAGGTAATAATTTCCTTTCTGAGTGAGTAACTGTTTAGAATGTAACCAGGCGAACACGATTAAACCAAATGAATATAAATTCTAGGTGCGGTAGTAAGTAATGAAGTGAAGAAAATGAACAGCGCTTAATTAACAAGAAAATAGGATCTGCCATAACGCGTTGGATTCTAATGAAAAATGAAGGCTCAACTTCCCCTTTCAAAAGTTTTCCAGATGGAAAACATCCTTGTTTTACATCCGGCGCCTTCTGAAATATCCAGGGGATTACAGTCGCTGGGAGGAAGTGTCCTTCATCGGGGCAGAGGAACCATTTTGCCAAACAGCTGGAGAAGCAAATAACTGGGAGACGACTGCCCAGCGCTTGGCCCAAAGATGCACCCCAAAGGGCCCCCTCTGCGTTACAGCGTGCCGGGGAGCGCCCAGCAGCCCCCCCGGCTAGCGCGGCTGGGGACGCACCCACACAGCCGCCATCCAAGGCAGCGTTGTGGCAACAAACCCAAACGACGGCAGGAAAGGCAGCGTCCACCAGCCAGCTTCACCGCCGCTCCCTCTCCCTCCGTTACTCCCATGACGGAAAACCAGGCCTAGGCCGTGCTGGGGGCCGCGCTCCCACCGGGCCGGGCTCCTCCGGCAGCAGCTTGGAAGAGAGAAGGGGCCAGGAGGCGGCNGCGGACCGGACCCTGTTCGTGGGGAACCTGGACCCCAAGGTCACCGAGGAGCTCATCTTCGAGCTGTTCCACCAGGTACCGCCCGGCAGCCGCCCCCGTGACCGCCCGACCGACCGCCCGACCGCGCTTT
>VXBO01003523.1:22203-128121 GCA_013400135.1 Rhinoptilus africanus | reverse complement strand
CAAACAACTCAATTAGGGCTGGTTAATCCGCAGGACACTTTCCAGGCAGCGTCTGATCAGAGCCACTCGCTTTATTTGAGGGACAGCGCAACAGCCTGGAAACAACAGGGAAAGGGGGAAAACCCCTNAGGGGATGTGTTTGTGTCTCGGCAGGCTGGCCCGGGGATTAAGGTTAAAATCCCGAAGGACAGAGACGGGAGGCCCAAGCAGTTCGCCTTCGTGAACTTCAAGCACGAGGAGTCGGTGCCCTACGGGCTGAGCCTGCTGAACGGGATCAAGCTCTACGGGCGGCCCATCAAGATCCAGTTCCGATCAGGTGCCCACAGAAACAAACACCGAGCGACCCGCTTAGCAGAGAGAAAGCACAACTGCCCTCAGCTCCCCCCCAGAGTCTGGCAGATCTGTATTTAATGGGGTAAACTGCACGTCCATCCCACCACACTGTCACTTGCCTGACAGCCCGTGATTCCGGGAACGACGGGGCCAAGCAGCCTCTGCTTTTGTCCCTCTGCTCCAGCAGGGGACCTTCCTGGCAGCCACGGCCAAGTATAGTCACGGAGCTGAGGCTTCTGCTGTTGGGGTTTTTTTTTAATTATTCATTCTGTACCCTTGGAAGCGGATCTAAATTATCATGCGAGCAGTGAAAGTTGCACCTGGTGTCAGTCAAACAAGGCACGTGGGCCAGAATATCGCTCCCTGATTGCATCTTTCCCTGCATGTATTAGTACAGTTGCGGAGTCTGGTTTTGGAGACTGGATCGCGTGCTTTGGCAGGTCACTTGACACAACTTGAGAGCTAATTAAACATGTGGCAAGTTTGCTCCATGCCCAAGTTCCTCTAACTCCTCTTTGTTGGTCTTGTGAAACGTTTGTTCCTCCTCAGGGAGCAGTCACGCCTCTCAGGATGGCAACCCGTCCTGTTCCCCACACGGAGCCGCCAGCACCAGCCCCTCCGGCGCGCCGCACCCCGCATCCAACTGCAGCAGGTACGAGTCTCCTCAGCACGTGCTGCGGGTACCCGCGCACGGTGTGAAGTAGGAAACGGCGCTCGCAGGGGTCGCCGCCTCCCTGGCTCTCTTCCCAAGCGCAGTTTGCTCTTTCTGCCCCATGGAATAAGTACTTGCATTCCTGGGGCCCTGTGTGCTCCGTGCCTGAAATCGTGCAGAAGGAATAGCGTTGTGTTTGCGTACGAGCACGGAGAAGGTCCGGTGGGGTGAGGTGGGAGAGCGCTGCCAAACGCGCAACACAAGCGCCTCCGTGCCAGTTCCTGACCACAGCGGTGAGCTCAGCCTGATGCTTGGGCGCTTACTTTGTTTCTAATGGGAGTAACACAATTAGGATTCCAGTGCCCCTTGGACTCCAATAGTCTTGGTTTTCAGGCTAAAATTCCTAATCTTTTTTTTCTGCAGATATGACAGGAATCCTGACAGTATGGGAGCACCGGGATTCTCGTCGGCGCAGCGGTCTCTGCCCTCTGCTGAAAACCTTCAGAGACAAGCGGTGGTACGCTGCTGGCTTCTGCTGGGAGCACCTGACCCTCTGCCCGCCTGGGGCTGACAGACAGCACGCGACAGAGATGTCTCTAATTTTGAGTCCTCGTTTCCTGTAATGGTCATAAGAGGCTGTGGAAGTGTACTTCTGGAGTGTAGAAATGCCAGTTCCAGAAGATTTACGGCTCCTGGTACTTGGGTGGTCAGTCGGGGAGGGCCCTGAGCTTTAGGAGTTCAGCTCTAGATGAAGCGAGGGGTAACAGCTATTCTATAAATTCGTGTTTAGTCTCATTTCCAAACCAAAACCTTTCACTTTCCCCTGTACTTACATAGTGATTACTGTGCAATTTGGGACCAGCAGGGGGGTGAGCGTTTCTCTGTGCCCCAGACCGGATCCAGCACCCTGCCGGGAAGTGAGTGCACCGAATCCCCCAACCCTTTTCCTCTTCTCCTTGCAGATGAAAAGCGCCGGGTGGCAGCAGCCCCCGTTTGGGGGGAAGTACGAGCAGCCCGCCTTCCCCCTGCCTGGCTACCCACCAGCTCCTCACGCCTTCCACCCGGCCCCCCAAATGCCACGGCGACCGGAGCCGCCGCGCAAGGGCCGTCTGAGCGCCCACCCCTACCACCCCGAGGGCAGGCACTTCGGCCGCGAGCAGCGCTTCGGGGAGCGGGGACCCGACTACGGCCGCGGCAAGAGGGAGGAATACGGCTACGAGGAGCGGGGCCATGACGGTGAGCACCACTACCGGGCGAGCAGAGAGGAAGCCGCCTACGTAGACAGGCACCGGGACGGTTGGAGCCACGACTACGACTACCGGAGGGAGGGCTACAGAGAGGCCAAGTGGCACCCGTCACGGCATTAATTAACCCTCTGCACTGGGCTTGAAAGAACTTGATGGCAAAGAAAGTTCAATATGTTTCTTACCGACTCTACGTATAAAAAAAAAACGAACCTAAACCCTCAACCCTCGCGGTTACCTTTTAATGTTTGTAAAACTAGCGTAATCCTCCAAAATTAGCATCTTCGTTTTAGATGTGTTGACTCTGCACTCCAGGGCTTTGCGCGGGGGGAAAAGCAGACGTGCCACGGTTGCGGAGAGGCGGCCGTTGGCATTGTAGAGCAGCGCGTTTGTGTTCGTGTACCGGGGGGACGGGGATGCCTCCGCGTCGCCCTGAAGCGGCTCCTGGAATGTCTCGCACCGTTTTTGATGCAGGATGTTGGAATGTTCCTTCTGTTGGGAAGAGCATTAAATGTCTCCCTGGAAAAAAACCCCGCGGATGAACCGTTCTCTTTCCAACCTCCGGCTCCGCACATCGGCGCCGGGGCTCCCCGGTGTCGCCGGGGGCGGGGAGGGGCCGCGCGCCGCTTCCTGGGACGATCCCGGCTTTTCCCTCCTGGGACTACAACTCCCATCAGCCCCCGCGCCCGCCGCCCTCGCCCGCCCGGGGGCCCGCGCCGCGGGGGCCGCCGGGAGCTGTAGTGCGGCGGCGGCCCGGCCTCCCCCCAGGGGAACGCGGGCGGGGTGTTGCCAAAGACAGGCCTCGGCTTCGCTTACAACAACATGCTAACTAAAATGCTGGGGTTTTTCCTACTAACCTTCATACCGTGCGAGAAAATAGCTAATTACTGAGCCGACTGTGTGAGAAAATAGTCACTGGGNGGCCGCGCCGTGTCTCGGGGCCAGACCCGGGGCAAGGACGGGATGGACCTTTCTCTGATTACCTTCGTCTTTTTCTCTTCCCGGCAGGGCCCGAACCTGATTATTAATCAGCCCGACGAGCTGCTGGAGAGCATGTCCGAGTGGTGCAAGGAGCATCACGGGAAGGTAACCCTTCTAGAGCAGTCACGCTGCCGTTTCTCTCTCTTTGCAATGAAGAGTGACGTGTAAGTCAGAATTATTAGTTGCAGTACGGTCACCTGAAAAGGGACAACTCCCATGCTCAGCAGTTTGCAAACAGAGGAGAGAAAGAATGGGAGGCAGTAATTATCATCCTTAGTTTGTACCGAGGAGCTGATGCGTATCGCTTTGCCCAGGGTCTCTCCGGTCATCTGTGGCAGAGCTGCGCATTGCACTTGTGTATCTTTAGTCTTCATCCCGTATCTCAGCTGCAGGATTGCCCCAAAGTGGCCTGCGCTTTGTAGCCTGATTTTTCATAACTTTGAATAGTGCTGGAAGCTACTTTCTACCTCCAGAGGCAGAAGCATGGGAGCAGGCCGGCAGCTGGTGAGCGCTGCCCTGAGATGGCTGGAGCAGCAGCCCCCGGGAGAGCTGCAGGCAGGGCGAGACAGCGGCCCTGGGCTTGGGAATGGCATCTGCCGCTCCGATACGTGCCGCCGGTCCCCATCTCCTAAAGGGGTGAGGTTGGGAGGTCGGGTCTGGCTCCCTGGTCTGCTCGTGGAGCTGTCGGCCGTGGCCTGCCTCTGCAGCCGGGTTGGAGGGACTCCTCTGGCAGCCCGTCCTGGTGAAGCCTGTTCCGTGTTGCATAAAATAATTCAAAGAATAGTTCTGACAGAGAAGGAGAAGTTGTGGCTTGTCCCAGCTAGGAGTAGGCGCAAGATCAGTGTAGAGTAATCCAGAGCTGACAAAATGCAAATTAATCACTGCAAATTCAGATATTTGGAGAACTAAACGGACCGATTTACTGTAAACACTGCATTGTCATTTGTGCCTGTCCCCTCAGCGCTGTAAGCCTAGTGTATTTTTTTTCTTCTGAAAGCTTAACTTTTGCAGCAAGAGATTATTTTCAGTTCTTTCAGCCACCAAAGAAAGCTTCCTCCTTGCCTGTAGCGCGAAAGCGAATGGATTTTCCAATCCCTGATTACGAATTAAAATTCAAGTTAGTTTTCAATTAAGGGCTGAAGTTTTAAGACACCCGTAACCCCTCCCCCCTCCTCCCCCCTTCAGCATCTCACGCTCCCCGGGAAGGATTAGTGAGAGTTTGGAAAATGAATATTAATTTACCGTGATGGGTGCTTTTCCCCTTCTCCAGTTGAGGACTCAAACTCGGCTTCGGCTCACGAGTGAATTGAAGATGGTAGCATTCGTTATCACTGCTCCTGAGGAGCTACTTATTTTTAATTGACTAAGAAAAGAGAAGCAATTAGAATACAGATGAAAATGCAGCCACATAATGAATTTTTTAACCACCACTTGGATCTGTCAAGTAGGTTTTTGCAGCACAGTCGTGGAAATATATAGCGTAGCCAGATGGAAATAAATCACTGAGAACACTCGGAGCAGATTTGACATTTAACTATTGAAAAAAAAGAAGGAAGGAACTTTTCTGATTTATAGGAATCTTTATAAACACTTAAGCCGGGATCCTGATCATTTCTGTTTATTTATACCTCCTGCTCTGTGCTGGAGAGGCAAATGCCTCTCCATAAACAGAGACGTGTCATACTCTCCTGGGTCACGCAGGTCCAAGTGTATAAAGGAGGCTTGTGTAACGTCTCAGTAATTGAGAAGAGCCCCTAGAAACTACAGCAACCGGGAAAGAAAGAAAACCAACCCCAAAAAATAAATCCGAGGAACATCGGTGCTGTTAGGGGTATGCTACGGTCGCCTTTGCTTGGGTGGATTTGTACTTCCCGAGTGGCATCCTGCACGTCGGCCACGCCTGCTCGGGGAGGCAGCCGGGGGGAATAAAGGCAAGGGGTGTCCCAGAATCCCGAACCACAGAGCTCAGTCGGTACTTCTGGGCACGTCGGGGAGCAAACAATACTCAGAGGGTTGTCTTCTGGAAGTGTCTTCTGTGGCAGCGTGTTTCTGATCTATGATGGATGGCTCTTTTTTGCAGTCTGGCCTTACTAAGGCCGTGAAGGAGAGCAAAATTTCATTGCAGCAAGCGGAATACGAGTTTCTGTCCTTCGTACGACAACAGACACCACCGGGTCTCTGTCCTCTCGCAGGTAAAGTATGTTCTTCCTTAATAACAACATCATCCCTCCTGCAGCTCCCAGCTGGATGCCGAAAGGCCCGCTGCTGCACGTGGCGGGGATGCTTTAGTGCGCTCTGCTGAGATCTGGCACGCAAATCGAAACCTGTTTAGTGAGGAGAGGCTCAGTAACGGCATCATCCGTTCTGCAGATTCCCTAAGGCAAATATTGCACATCATTACTGCGGGAAACTGCAGTTCTTTTTTGCGTTACTGTTTCCATGTACAGTTATAATTGGGGTGGGCGACCTAACTGCTGACAGCAACCTGTGACCGTAAAATCAGCAGGAAACCCCACGGCCTCTTTTCCTCGCTGCGTGAGGACGTTCACAGACAGTCTTGGGACTGGTGCTAAGTGAAATTAATACCGCCGCCCGTCTTCACTTGGCGGAAAACCTGATTCTTGCATAATACTTCGATACTTATCTGTGTGACAGAAATTGCAGGAGTTGTAACTGAAGAATTAATAGCGGGATTATGGATGTAAACCGCGTGTGATCCTGCAATGAAAATCTGACAAACCTTTACAATCATATTTACTAGAAAAGGGGATAAACGAGCTGCTTGCGAATAGCTTTTCATACCCTCTGATCTTTCCCCAGCTCGCTCAGCCAGCTTCTCGTCTAGATGTCGTTCGTGGTGGCTTTGTAATGTCTTTGAAGAAATGTCTTGTTTTGTGTCTTTGTAGGTAACTCTGTTCACGCAGATAAGAAATTTCTTGACAAATACATGCCTCAGTTCATGAGGCATCTTCATTACAGGATCATTGATGTGAGCACTGTCAAAGAACTTTGCAGGTAAATGTTCCCCAAATTAAGTCGTCCTATGAAAGATAATCTAGGGAGGCCTGTTAAGTGGCGCTAACGCCAGCTCTTCTGACAGAAGGGAAGGGCTGCTGGGAGAGGGCTGCCTGCAGCACCTCCTCCTTCGCTCCCTCTGCTCGGGGACGCACAGGAGCAGCCGTGATGTGCTCCCTGAGCGGCTGCTCTGGAGGCTGCAGCTCGGGGACTCGCAGCGTTGTGGCTTCTCTGGGGCCAGTGAAACCGAAATTCTTTCACCAGTTGTAACGAACCTGCAGCAGCCACCGGATATATTTTGGAATTCCAGTTTCCTTTTTTAAGTGGCACTTCTTTCCGCCTACAGGCGCTGGTATCCAGAAGAATACGAGTTTGCACCAAAGAAGGCGGCTTCTCACAGGTGAGGCTTCGGCTTTTGTCTGTAAGAGAGCACGGTTGTCACGCAGGAACCACGCTCCTCACCAGCAGGATACGGAGCTTCCTTTCAGTTCCTGGTGTGCCGCTTCTACTGCGGATGACGGCGGAGGCTGTGTGCTTCCGCTCCCTGTCGTACGTGTGTATTCCCCGTCGGAAGCCTGGTTAGTGTAGGGAAAGGGATTGTTAAAATACAGAGACTCAGAAGTTTCCGTGTCTGTTCTGATTCACTCTGTTTACTATTCAAGCCAAGATGCTTGTTTGGCAGCGTCGATACATCTGTCACTTCTTAGACGTCAGAGTGAGAAACGACCTGCAAAGAGTAGCTCCACAGTGGGTTTTTTCTGTCCTTGTTTTGAGCAGAGCTGTTCGCAGAGACACCGAAATTGGAAGACTGCAACTGGGGAGATGAGGGTTCTGTTCCTGGCTATTTCCCAAGTTCCCAATGGTCAGAGTTTGTTCTTCCCCTGGAAGGGATTAATGGAGTTACACTCCTGCCAGCATCTGAGGCATCCCTAAAAGTTGCAGTTGCCTTGAGGTTTTGGAAGAAAAGATCTCTGCGATATTAATACTTATTTCTAGAAAGCAGCATTTTCTAGTCCTTCCCAAAGGAGGAGACGGCGGGCCCTGTGGGATCCATGGGCTTTGGTAAATCCATATTTACTGTATGCACAGTATGCGCATCCATTTACTCTTGTCTGCGCAGACTAAAGAGAGAAAAGTGCGAGACACCTGGACTTTCTGTAGGTGCTGCTTGGCCCTAGCCGTGTCCGTGCTGGCAGGGGAGGCGGCTCCGGGACACAAAGGGGAGGGATGAGCGTCGCAGGGGTCTGGATGGAGAGCCCAGGTCGGTGTGCTGCACAGCAGGAGTGTGCAGCAGGATCGCTGCTCCGCAGACTCGCCGTCTGAGCAGGCAGAACTGCCCAAAGCAGGAGCTGGAAGCGGGTCTCCAGAGCCCTCCTCTCTCCTCTCAGATTGAATTGCTTTTAATAGTCGAAGCCGTAGAACCTGTTGGCTTTGAGGAGCTTCCGTGTCCCACGGTGACATAAACTAATAAGCTGTGCGTTACTCCCTGGCATGTCAGGGCTGGTGGACTGTTATTGCTTTCCACGCAGCCGAGAGTAGCGAGGGTTGTTCTCGTTTCTGACAGATGTGCGATCCGTGCACGGCAGAGTTTGATTTCTTACAGCCTGGAATCGTTCAGAAGCGGTAGAATCCAGATGTAGCTGAAGATGTGCGCAGGCGTTTTGAAACCCTCCTTAATTCTCTTTCAGAGCACTGGATGACATCAGGGAAAGCATCAAAGAACTTCAGTTCTACAGAGATAGCATCTTCAAGAGGAAAACGGATGAAAAGAAAAGGAAACTAATAGAGAACGGAGAAAGCGATAAAACTGCCAGCTGATTTCTCATCGTACCATGCCAGCCCGTGGCACGTACTAGATGCGTCTCCTGGTTCTTTTCTGTTTGCCAGTCTCCCGAGAAGCTGCACCTTTCAGTTACCTTCTTTCTTAACAGCAGTTAAAACGCAGATGGAAGCCTCAGTTCCTGCTTCTTTTCTGTGCGAGCAAGGCATCGACACGCTCGAGCCTCAGCAGCGTCTTTGTATGTCCTAGGTAAAACACGCTGTTTGATACTCTTCTTCATCTGGTTTTAGATGCAGTCTTTCACTACACAATAAAAACAGTTCTGTTGAAAGACGGTGTTTTCCTGCAGCCTTTCTTCTGTGCTCGCCATAAGCTGCTGGGGGAACCAGCTGCTTGTAGCGTTGCGAAAGAAAACGCTCTGGGAAATTATTCTCGTTAGGTAGTAACGGTGCGTGCGCCTGGTGCACTGGGGGGCACTTGCCAAGGCCTTCCGCGCGGCGCCTGCCGTCAGAAGCAGGCTGGGGTTAGCTGCACGTCAGTAAGCGCCGCCTCCCGAGTGCTGGGGCGAGGCACAGCCGTCTCCCCTCTCTCCCCAGCTGATCACGGAATTTCGGAGTTGGAAGGGACCTCTAGAGATCACCGAGTCCCACGCTGCGGCTAAAGCAGGATTGCCCAGAGCACATTACTCAGGGCTGCATCCAGACGGGGCTCGAAAGCGACGTCATTCCTGTCACAGAGGTGTCTGCAGGTCCGGGGTCAGCCCTGGTTTCCCGTGTCACCATCGCGCAGCATCCTGTCCGAGGGGACGGCTCTTCTGTGAGCGGGCCGAGGGCACCTCACCGTGCACAAACCCCAGGGTGCTGCGGGTCCTTCGGGTCGGGCCAGAAGGGATGGATACCGGCAGCTCCGCCGGCCTCTCGTAATCCCTGTGAGAGCACCTGTGGGGCTTCCCCTTTCCACAACACGCTCGTGGGAACAGGAATCACGAAAAGCCGCTGCCGTGACTTGATCCGCCCGGTGGGTCAGGGCTCCGCAGGACACCACTGCTGCGCAGATGTGCGGGCCGGGAAAAGCCAAGTTTGAAAGGAAAGTATGTCGGGAGAGGGGCCTGAACTTTTCTCGGCACGTACCTCTCTGTTCAACGCTTTTCAGAGCACTGGGGTTACAAGGAAAGATCCTTAAACATCCGTTTTAACAACAGAAGCCACGACAGAGCTCTGGATAGTTGACGGGCTCACGTGAGTCATGTAATCGGACAAACGATGTCAACAGCCCCATGCAAACCACGAGCAGGTGAACGCATGGACAGCAGGGACAATAGCGATACCCAGAGAGGAACAGAACAAGCGGTAAGACAAAAAATGAAACTTACTATTGATTTTTGGGCAAAGCCACAGCAGTAATTGAACCGTTCTGTGTCTGCCCGGCCCCGGCGTTTGCTGCACTAGTAATTACTCCAGCGGAGCAGCTTGTAAGGAGAAGGTACCGCAGAGCCTTGTGAACATTCAGGGCTTTGCTCATGAAAATATCTGTGGGGAAGGGTCTGAAGTGCAGGCCCAGAACTGCAGCAGCGGCTGGAGCTGATCCCCGCCAGCACCAGCTCGCGGGGGCCACGCGCCTCTGCTTCGATCGCAAAAAGGCAGCAGCTCCGTGCAGAGCCCGGCCACCAACACAAGGGCAGGAATCGGGGCACCCTCGCAGCTTCTGCGGAGCCGGCTCCCGGCAGCGCCCGCCCCGGGGGAGACACTGGGTGTTCGCTGCCGAAATCCCTGCGAGGCAGAGCGGCTGCAGCCGTTCAGCTGGGGCTTTCCCCCAGCTTCGCCAAAAACACCGGCAGCATCTCTGTGAGCTCCCTTAGCGGGAAGGTGGAGACCTGGCTGGACGTGCTTTTTTACTGTTCACTGGCAAAGGGCATCGGGCAAACCTCCTATACCAAAATTTTCCACCTTTTCCATTCCATTCATGGTGTCTGGTATTTCCCTTGCTTCCCCGGCAGCGCCAATGAATAGGCTAAAAGCTCTCGAAACGCTGTTTAAGCTTTCCTTGAAGCGCCCGAGGAGTCACGTCGATTTAGTGGGGGCGTTCACGTGCTCGTTGAACCTTTTTGCGCGTTCGGTGTTTTAGGCTGGAGCCCGTGGCCGTGAGTTGACGCTGGGACTGACGGGGAGGAGCAGCCCCGCTCCCAGCCCCGGGCAGCGCGAGCGCACCGGCAGAACCCATTTGCTTTCCAAATAAACGCATCTCGCAGCATTTTCACTTGGCCACATTAGAAAACAAGTCACCCGTTCCACATTAACTCATCAGAAAGGGACAGAGTCGGCCGCGCGGGAGACGCAGCTCGCCCCTCAGCTTCGGGGGCGGTCAGGCAGCAAAGATTTGCCTTTGGAAAGTTTTTCACGTGTTCCTACATGTCACATGGCGAGAGGCTCCGGAGGTGCCCTGCGGGACACGACCCATTCCCGGTGGGACACAAACAGGTTTTAACTCCCTGTTACCGACACGAGTGCCGCCTCTGACACGGCCGCAGCTGCCAGCTACGCTCCAATTGAGGAATCGTCAGCGACGAGCAGGTGAGTCCCGTACATCCCGGAGTCAGCTTGTGGCTCCAGCCGGAAAAAAAGATCCCGTGGCTCGGGAGCAGCGTCAGTTTTAGCTGCCGGTGTGGGCAGAGCGCGGCACGCAGCCCCACGCCGCTCCTGGGAGGCGTTTTTCGGAGGGGACCGGAGTGTCCCTGCTGCCCCGTGCCCTCGCACACCAGCCCGCGCCCACACGCCGCTGCCCAAACAGCGCGCGGGAGAGAGTATCGCAGTTACCCTCCCTCACAGAATGAAAACATCTTGCTTTTCTGCTTGCACCGTGTGAGCCCTGTGTGTTTTACATACTGGCCTTTTATAAGATCACGCCTTGAGCCGTCTGGATATAAAAATGCCCTTTCATTCGCTGCAGACCTACTTGTAACCACACCAATATCTTATCGACCGTGCGCGTGGCAGTGCTGTCAGATTGCCACCGAGGCGCTCTCCGTGTGGTAGTGAAATAGTCCTCGGATTCCCCGCCGGAGCAAGTTCCAGACTCCTTATTGATAACATGGCTGCTGGGGCAGCCCCCGCGCCGGGAGCAGCGGGGAGATCCTGCCCGGCGCCCCTCTCCCGCACCGCGGAGGCGAGGGCTGGCCAGAGGGGACAACGAGTGCTGATCAGAGCAAAGATGGGAAAAAACCTCGGTGCGGAGCCAACAGCAGGGGACTAAAGAGCGACGCGTCGCAATCTTCCGACATCAGACAGTTGATGATTTGCCGGAGTTTTCCTTTCCCTGTTTTTTCCTCCACCAACTTCTTTGCTCAACTCAAACTCTCCTTGCCCTGAAACACTTCCCAGGGCTACTCGCCGTAGCCAGCCCCACAGCCAGCCCGGCCAAGGCCCATCGCCACAGTGCTGCCGGCTCCTTGGGACGGAGCCGGATTAGAGGGAGGATGGGGGCTCACCATGGCCAGGCAGGCGCCCGCAGAAAGCCGCCCGGACTCACAGCATGGCCACGCGCCGGCAGAACTGCTTTATCTTTGATTTCACTTTTGTTACTTCTCCCCCCTTCCTTTGACGACTTCTTTCTGACCTACTTCTCCTCCTTTTCATATTTTATTCCTTTTTAAGCGGCTTTTATTTTTTCCCAAAACATTTTTTAAAGGAAAATATGCCATCTGTGTTTATACATTTTTAAATATTGTTTATTCTTGCTTCTGAAGCAAGCGTGCCGCACGAAGGATTTTTATCTGATTTTCCTGGATTATGCAATAGCTTTCCTGTTTTTACATGCTGGCATCTTTTGAGGTTCCGATTTAGTACAAGTTTGTCACGCGTCTTGGCAGAGCGCAGATAAAACCCCCAAAGCAGGCATTCCTTTGGTGCTGGAAGCTGCTGCGCGGGGGCTGCGGGGGGGAGGGACGCGGACCCTCCCGCAGCATCGCACCGTCCCCTTCTCCACGGGGGCGTACACGGGTCCTTACTGCTGCGCACAACACCCTGAAAGCTCCATCACTTACAGTCAGGGAGGTTTGGAACAGTAAAATAACATTTTTGCACTTGCAGACTCATTATTTATTTAAATCAAAGTGCTTTTATGAAAAATTACCAACTGACTGGAACGGCCTTGCTGGGAAACGGCCGACAAAGGAGACAGGGGCGCACCTCGCCGGCGCTGCCCTGGGAATGCTTCTGCCAGCGCAGAGCTCCCCGCGATGTCCTGCGTCCCCGCAATGTCCCCATCCGGCACCTACATTAGTGCCCAATTATCCCGGCACCTACTGCTGTGTATCCCGGTGCAAGCGAGGGTGCGAGATGAGTTGGGAGGAGAACCCGCGCCGTCTCTGCCCTTTCACGCCCCGTGCAGCCACGCTCGGGGGGTGATTCCGCGCTCGGGGGGTGATGCCCAGCTCCATCCACAGCCCCTCCTGCAGGGATGGCAGTGGGCAAAGAGCCCTCCTTTCCATCTCCCTCCCTCCTTGCTCTAGGAAGCGATGGGACGCAAACCCCACAATGTTCAGCGCATCTCTTCGCTTCCTGCCAAGGTACCTGGGGTGCGAAAAACAGTAAGAACTTCTGTTTGCTCGCTTTTGAGCAAATTCAGGTACATGCGCCTACCTCCCTGCCCGAAACACGCAACTGGGACCTTGCCCAGCAAGGTGGTACCAGGCTGCGGGTCCTGCCGAGAGCGTCTGCTGCCCCATCGGCATTCCGGCCCATCCGCAGCCCCGGGGCCCGGCCGCGTGAATAACAGGATAATTTTGGACATGGTCGTTGAAAAAAAAAAAAAAAAAATTACTTGAAGGCAAATACAGAGTGTGCCTGGGTTTTTCAATTTAATTTAATAAATTATCTCGGCTCCAGTAATTATTTATTTGAAATAGGAATTTGCTGAGAGGCCTCGAGTCCTTTTAATACCACATTAATAACGCAACTACGGATTACTGATACAATTGTGAAGCAAGTTAAAAAACTGCATCGCTTATTCCGACCAGGTTCTGAAGCCACTCTGGCCCTGAATGTGCAATTGCTCCAGCCGGGAACACCCACCCTCGGCAGCAACACAAGGTGCAGTGGGAGCGTTATCCCGCAGTTCAAACGGCAAAACCAGCCCTGATGCCCCCAAAACAAGCGGGGAGACCCCCCCGGGCCGTGCCCGTGAAGGACGAGGTGCCAGCAGCCCCTCGAGCTGAGCGTCCGCCCCGGCGGAGCAGGTTTTACCAACAAATAACTTGCTTTGTTTG
Source organism: Rhinoptilus africanus (assembly GCA_013400135.1). Classification (NCBI taxonomy): domain Eukaryota; kingdom Metazoa; phylum Chordata; class Aves; order Charadriiformes; family Glareolidae; genus Rhinoptilus; species Rhinoptilus africanus. The sequence continues at coordinate 114,853 of VXBO01003523.1, read as the reverse complement.
GAAATATTTTGTCCTTCCCTGTTCCAGCGCTAAGTCAACATTTCCGCCCTACACACACGCTCTGTCAAACTCTCATTATTTATATCTGGCAAAACCCCCTCCCCGCACCAGCGGAGCAGTTGTCGGCTCGCGCCAGCTCCTGCAGCAGGTTTTGGGCACAGCTTGGAGCTGCAGCCATCCCACTCCACAACCTCCCCCGCTCTCCGCCTGCTTCAAACCCAGCATCCTCGCCCTCCTCGCCCACAGCCACCCCCGGGCATCGCCGGACGATGGCATGGAGAGTTTTCCTCCGGCACGGGCGCAGCGGGGAGCCAGCAGCCAGCCAGCCACGGTCTTTCCCTGCCTCCCAGTTACTCTCTGGCTCTTTCCGTTTCCAGCTCAGCGAAGCTGCAGGGAAAAAAGCCCCTCCAGCACATCCTGGGCCACAGATGCGCCCCACGGGGAGGGGACGCCACGCCGTCCCCCTGCCCGGGGGCTGCTGCCAACCGTTCCCGCTCCTGCCACAAAGCCCGCGCCGGGAGAAGAGCCTCACGCTGCCTCCCAAAGCTCTCGCAGCAGCGGGAAGGGCACGGATCGATACCCACCGTGTGGGCAAAGCCCTCGGACCAAGGGGGAACGGCAGGAGCCCGGATCAGACGGGAGGAGAAAATGTTTGCATTTCGACTACGAGTCGCAAATAGCACTTGTGTGAGTTCCCCCCGATCCCCCTCGCTTGACGTGCCCCTGGGCTCCCAATCCATCTCATCAACTGTTTTATTTGCTTCTGTGCTTGGAACAAATATTTTATGTGTGTTTATACAACATTTTTTTAATGATCCAGTCTGCCACTGGGTTTCCAAAGTAAATGAAATACCGGCACGGCGGTCCCGTACCAGGGCGAAAGCCATTGAATGCGTATGTAAATCCACCTCCTTGGACAAAAAGCCATATAAAGGCAGCTAACAGCTCATTAAAACCTGTTTACTGCAGAAGGCAAGTTTGTTTTCTGGTTCGCAGAACAAGAGTCCCTGCAGCTTCCAGCACCATCAGGCTGGAGGCTTTTCCATGTGGAAGCTCCTTCTTCAGGCACGAGGCGGCTGAGCTTCCAAAGGCAGAGAGAGCAACTGGTCGGTCATCCATCCATCCATCCATCCATCCCTCCATCCCTCCATCCCTCCCTCCCCATCTCTTCTCTGCCCTTTCCCGCACCTCTCACTCTATCCATCCTTCCACGCTGTACTGTTGGGTGCAAACCATGGAAATCAGGAAAAATATCAGCTCCTGCTACACCAAAGGGAAAAAAGAGAGTACTGGACATTTGCATTTCTCATTTTCACTTGACTTCAGAGCAGCCCACTCGAATTCCCACTTTTCCCAGAGAAATCACCGTGCCCCTTCCCCTCGGCTTCTCAGTGCAGCCACCGGCTCCACCGCAACTCTCCGAACGAGCGGCTGCACGAGGGCTGCCCGCGGCACGGGCACGACGCTGCCCTTGGTGAGGCAAAGAAGTGGCAAAACGGCAAAGCCCGGAGCCGACCCCTCCGTCCATCCAGGCAGAGCGGGACGGCTGCCGGGAGACGGCGGGGATGTGGCAGGCAACGCTGCCAGCGGCCGTGGGACACGACAGGGTGCAGCCGTACGGGCTCAAGGTCGGCTGCAGACAGCCTGAAATAGAAAACCTTCAGGCTTATCTTTTACTTTTTTTTTTTTAAAAACTTTTTTTTTCCTCCTGCTGCTGTTGATGATACCCTTTTACTGGAATAGCTCAGGGATGCTGACAGATAAGCTTTTAGGATGGTGAAATCTCCATGACACTTTAAGTGCTCTAAATGACAAAACAAGGACGCGCAAAATTATCCCGTGTGTACTCGATAAAATACAACTTGTCAGAAAGTTGTGTGTGGGTTCAGCTGCCCGGGCCCCGACGAGGATAGGCCACCCCATCTGTCCCGGCGGCTGTCCTTGCAGAGGACGGGAAGCCTGAATAGCGCAGGCAGAGGAGAAAGAGAGGGAAAGGGCAAAAGATGGGCTGTGGTGAGGAAGAGCTTCCAGAGCGATGGGGATGAAGGCTCCCTTGGCATAACAGACCCATCACTTACGGTGGGCTGAGCTGCCTCTCCCCGGCGCCGCCCGAGTGATGGATGAGAACCAAACGGCTGTAAATTGCCGGGAGCTGCAGCAGTGTTTCATGCCGTGTGAGGCAGGAGCCGGGAACAGCGGGCTCGCTGCTGCGTGTGGGGCACCCACTGCCCGTCAAGTGCCAAGGGACACGGGGAGGGAGAGGTGGCAGCCAGGGACCCGCTCCAGCGCCAGCGGGGAAAGGGAATAACCGGGCATGACCAGACAGGCGTGGGAAAGGTGTGAGGGAGCCCAACAGAGAAAGTATTTTGAGAAAGAAAACAATTAGCCAGCGAGCTAAGTGGTCCCTAATTATGCCCGCGGCGCTCTGCGCCAGGGGACGGTTACTCTGAGAGCTAACAAATAATTCACCTGCAAACCCTGTTGCTGCCCTGAGACACGGCTCCTGCCATTCACCGTGGACCCCCCCTTTCCCGGTGGTTGGGGGAACCCCCCCACCGGGGGCGACTCCCCAGGCCTTGCTCCTGCGGGGCGGGGGTGTCCCTGGGGACAAGGGTGCTCGGGAGGACCCCGCAGGGCGACGATGCTCACCCGGCGTGCGGGAAGACATTTGGCACCCCCCTCCCCACCACCACCTTTGGCCACCTTTTCCACGGCTGAGGCTCCCTCTTCGCCTCTAAATCCAAGGTTTGCAGAGCAACCAGAGCGACCCACGGATAAAGGGGAGGGAACAACAAAAGGGATTGTCTATGCGAATCGGGCTGCCAGAAGTGCAGTCATTCTGCACCTGCTTCAAGCCGGTGCGATATTTTACAGATCTAAAAAGCAAATATTTCCTCTCTGCATCCTGAAATAAGCACGCAGCCTGCGGGAAGGAGCAACGGGAGAAGCTGCCCTGCAAACCTCCGCTTCCCCTGGCACGGCTCTTCTCCCGCACTCTGCCAACATCGTGCACTGCGCCGAAATAAACCAACATAAACGCGTGCTCCTGACCCAGGCAGACGAGACCGGAGGGAGGGTCGCGCTCTCCGACCTTTGCCGACGGGACATGAAGCGCAGAGAGATGAAGTGACCTGCTTAAGGTCGCGTGGGGAGTTTGTAGCCGAGCCAAGAACCGAGCAGAGATCTCCAGGGTCCTCATCTACTTCTTCCACCACAAGATGTTCCTTCCTCTTTCCCTCTGGATAGCCAAGTTAAAAATAAAACCGCCTTGTGTTTCCCTTTGGCGGCAACGTGACTCCAGTGCAGAAGCCTCGTCTGGGAACTGCCTGGGTCGCGGCATCACCAGGGCTCCCTCTCACCCCGCGCGTGTCCATATCTATATTCGTGTGCACACGTCAATTAGGTTCCGTGGCCCTTTCCTCCCCATAATTAAAGCCGAGCCTCTTCATAAGCCCCTTTGAAGTGAGCCTCTCTTGGTTTAGAGAAATCTTTTACTGGCCAGCAGTGCTCCGCGGTGCCTGTTCGCATTCCTCCCTTCACTCGGAATAAAACTCCATCTGATAGGGAGGGAGGAACACGCTTGCTGGTTCCCGATGCTGTCACACACGCCGAGCCTGCCGGCGCCAGGACGGGAGGGAGACGGCTGTCAGCTCCTCGCCACTCGGGGGGAGGAGGACGCGATGAAGGCTTGGATTGCCGGTGGGCCCCGCGCCGCGCGAGCGGGACAGGAGCTCCCTTCGGGGAGGGCTGGCGGCGCCGCACATCTCCGCGCTGACGTTGTTTGCTGGGGAGACAAGCGGCTGTGATTGCTGTGGGCCCAATTAAGCGCTCTCCGAGGCGCAGGGGTAGGCGTCTGCTGCCTGCGCCGGGGGCTCCCGGGGGCTGAGTGCTGCTCGCACACAACCCCCCCGGGCTGCGGGTCGCGCCGTGCCCCCCGGACACCTCCCGGACACCTAGTTGGCGGGGTGGGTGCCAGGCCCCGGTTTTGGGGGGGAAACGTTGGTTTTGATCCCCGCAGCCAGCCCTGAGCAGCGCCCGCGGGCTGGAGAAGAGCGGTGAAGGCTGCCCTGCCTCCCCTGCCGCAGCGTCCCCGCTTCGCACCCGCTCCCGTCCCCCTGGCTTCTCCAACACGTTGCATCCTTCTGTTTTCTCTCCTCTCCTCCCCTCTGGGACAGGAGATGCCTTTTTACCAGCAGCTGTAAGATTTCACCCGCAAGGCGCATCCGCAAACGCCCCCGCGTTTCCCCGCACGTGTCCGGATGCCCGAAGCGCTGCTTACGAAGGCAACCCCAAAAGGCTCCCGAACCCCTTCTCCGAGCTGCGGGCGCCCCGACGGCAGCGCTGCTGTTGCTGCCGTTGGACTTGTGGTGTCTCCCGAGCACAGGGAGCCGCAGCGCGGGGAGCGAGGCCGAGGGAAGGAAAGCAGCTCTTTTTAGGGAGCATGGCCATGAAACCAGGACAGAAACACTGCTCGGAGCCACAGGTTTCCCTGGGGCGGTTATTTTCAGAAGGCACAGCTCCTGCGGTCAAAGAGAGTGCTAAAGGTACATATTATCTTTCCAGGCGTAATCCCCTTGTTCCAAAAAGGAGAATCTCCCGCAGGAATGAAGATTGCTTTGTTTCTCGCTTGCAGAGGGGAGGAGGGAGAAGCCCTGGCTGCGTCCCCGTGCCATGGAGGTGCCTGCAGGAGCCCGGGACTCGTGGCACGTGTCCGGGGAAGGCAAGCATCCCCCACCTCTCCGGTCCCTGCGTGATGGGTGTCAGATGCTTGGCATCGACACTCCTGCCTTTCTCCCTCCCTGGGCCCGTACCCAAGGCAGCAGGGCAGTTTGGGGGGACATTCCGGGTCTGTGAGCCTCTGCAGGGAATGGGCTGTCCGGGCGCCCCGGGCTCCCCTGGGAGGGACAGCCTGGGGAAGGCTCGGCGAGAGACACAGCCAGGCTTGTGTGATTTGTTCAAGGGACTGTTCTTCCCAGAACCTGGACATTTATCTCCCAGCCTTTTTAAAATAAATATACCACCGCTGACCGCTCTATCCTGCATTCTGGCACCGAACCAGCACCTGCCGCCTCTTCTCCTTCCTGCTCTCCCTGCGAGGAACTGGCCTGGGAACACAAGGACTGCACGTTTTCCCGATAAAAGGGGATCCCCTCTATCTGCAGAGCTACAGCTCTCCTTGAAGCAGACACGGGAAAGGTTTGGCCTTGCTCACTGGGTTTCTTCTCGCCCCTCATCCTGCACAGTGCGGAGCATCCCAGCTGACCAGGCACCGCCGGGAACCCCCAGCACTGCTCCGCACGTGCCTCCCTGTCACCAAAGCCACCCCCACGCTCCCGCTGAGACGAGATCTCCGCCCTTCCCAGTGGGGTATCCACAGCATCCCACGGGAATCTGAAGGTACCTGTGAGAAGCCAAACCGGCAGCCCTGCAGCCGTGCCCCCCGGAGAAACGCGCTTCACGTATAATCCTATTTGCACCTCATGCTTGCGAGAGCCCACCCAGTCGAATATCACAGGCGGCTTTAAAAGGTCTGTGTAAATTTTTAACCGTCGGTAACACCAGTAGATAAACTAGGGCTAATCAAGTCACCCCCCTCAGAATAAAAGGTTATCGGTAGAAAAGATGAGTAGTGTATTCTTCCCCTGAAGGGTCTGGCAGACCTGCCCAGGAGCACTGCGTGTGTTTGACAGAGGCGCCGAGGCGCGCGTGGGCCCTCCGTGTGCGTGGCTCCGGTACCCGCTGGCACAGCGGGGCTGGCGGGGGGGTCGGACCCCCCCTGGGGTTTCCAGCGTAAGGATGCAAATGCAGTCGAAACTCTCCACCCCGCTCGCCATGGCAATGGCAGAGCTGGAGCCAGCGGAAGAGCTTTCAGATCATCTTGGATGAGATCTTTCTGGAAAGTCAGCTCTCCCTAATGGATCCACTGCAATTTCAGGCAGCAAAACCGCAGACAATATGTTTTGGGACAATTATTTCCCTTCCCGGAGAGACAGAGTCACTTGGCCTGGGGTCTTCGTCGTGTCCTCTGCTCTGTGCTCTAATTGCCCCGAGATGCTCTACCTGGAGAGAGCCTTAATACATAATTATATACCATTAGTGATGAGAATAACATGACAACTGCTTTGGATAATCACGCAGAGCACAATTTCTGCCAGTCTCCTAGATACCACAGACACATAAGTATTGCTCTCATTTTTTGCAAGAGAGTATTTTGGAAGAATTATTTAAGCCTGTGATAGAAGCTGCAGTCACACAATCCCGGTTTCACGGGGCTCAGATGAAAACCAAAGGGAAAATTCACTGCAAAGGCCAATCAACCAGTAGGATATTTAATATTTTCGTTTTAAAAAAAACTAATTAAGAGCAGAGTTAACACAGCAAAAAGGAAGCCAGCCTTCAGACAATTCGCTCCTGTGCTCTCCGCCCGGAGATCTCGTGGAAATCTGGTGTTGATTTAAAGACTTCACGAAGCTGTGCTGCCATCCCTGGGTAAACCGTCCTCATGTTTTATGACCGTGCTGCTAAGAATTTGTCCCATATTTCTCACCTGAATTTGTCCAACTTCCATTTCTAAACACCAGGTATAATTTTGCCTTTCCCTATGGGGCTGAAGAGGCGTCTGCTGCCAGACCCCCCTCCTCTGGGAGCCGCGGAGGTGGCACGTGCTCCCCGTGCCAGCCCCTGCAGCCCTCCTCGCCCCTTCCCAGTCCATCCGCAACACACGGACCCAGGGCAGTCCAGACTTTTCCAGAGCTGTTTATCCCCCTGCTTTCTGAATCCACCCTACCATTCCACTGCAAACCTCACTTAATCCCAGGTGGGGGCACGCCAAGACCTTTCTCCCAAGGCCATGGCTCTGCCTGGAAATGTCTTTCTTGGCAAAGCACCACGTCAGCTCCCAGCCCCAGGACCCTCTCCTCCGCCCTCCCGCCATCATCACCAGGTTTCAACCCACCAGACGGCCAGAGCAGCAGACACACAGCGCCCCAGGATGCGTAAAGCCTGCTGGAAGGGTGGTCACCCCCTCCGCACCCCGTGCGGCACGGTCCTGCCCGCCCCACGCGCGCTTGGGGGCTTCACCCGCTCCGTCACACTCCTCTAGCTCTTTGAAGCATTTTTCAGCCTGAAGGATGGCACTGTCAACCCGTCCCTGGTGAATAAAGCAAAGCAAACAGAAACCTTCGGAGGTGCTCCGAGCCCCAAGGACAAGGCTGGCTGCTGCCAAGGTCACAGCGCAACGATATTCATCTTCATTCCTCACCATCACCATTCACTCTTACCGGAGAGAACCGAGCCCTTTCCGGGCTGCGCGTGTTTAAGGCATGAGGGAGCACAGGATGGTTCAAGAGGAGATTGCTTTGTAAGACAATGGCTGAGCTGATAATGCCAGCTAAAGTCGGGCCACTGGGGACCTCTTACAATTTTAAGATCCAATCAACTTTAAAATATTACTGTCTCAGGCAGGCGGTGAGTCTTGGAATAGAAAACAAGTGATCCTGTTTTATTTACGGGGTGGGGGGGCAGAAAGCCTGTTCTCCCTGTCCTCACCCACGTATTGAAATATTAACAGTGTTTGTGCGCGTCCCTGTGTTAACATCCCATTTCCAGAGCTCCATCTATAAAACCCCTGGTCAAAACACTTAACGCTGAGCTCCCGGCTGTGCGGGAGAGGGGACCGGCAGAGCTGCAGAGGGAAGGGGCAGCAGGGAGAGTCTGCAACCGGCGTGACCTGCACCTTGTTCCCATTGTCCTCCCAAGGGAAGCCTCCTCTGACGCCACCGTCTTCCTGGGGGCCAGATGCCACCACTCCGGAGCGGCTGAGCCGGCATCGGCGGATGCACAGGCTGCCTCACCACGGCTGCACAGACCGCGATCCTGGGGTCGCCAGTCCGTGTGGAACTCCAAAACTTGACCTTCCCCACCCCTGGCGGTTACCATCGTGCCATTACATCCCTTGCAGAAATTTGCCTTGGCAACAGTCACACAACAGCAGCCCCACTTTTGCGTCTCGGGTGCCTCGAGCTCCAATCTGCCATACGTTCCCTGGCTGTTGGGACACCGTTATACAGCACAGGAGGCTCTTTGCAACAAATCCATGCGCTGTATACCTCTGGTACTGTCTTGGAAGCGCTTCTATGACACATCATTATTTTGCCTTAGCCGGTAGCCACAGTGGGATGGCAGTGGTGATGACTGCATTATATATTTTATGATAAAAACAAAAGCAATGTCTGCAAGAGATTCTTAATAAAAATGTGTCTTTCTCGCCGGTGCGCAGCGCGAGTTAAACACTGTGTAACATCAAGCAATTTGTAGCGCCTGCACACGCTATCATGCAAACGTCCCCAAAGTGCCCCATGAAAAAGTCAATAACATCAATAAAATCAACAACAAATAAAAAGCAGCCTGGCTCGGCGGCAAGCTCTAGTCAAGGGGAAATGTCTCAGCTGCCTTTTAAATCGGCCTCACGCCAGAAGCGTCCCCATGCCACGATGAAAATTAGCAAAGGAGCGCATGCAGAGCGGCAGCTCCCCAGGCCCATCTCCAGACCAACGCCATCCCCGGGACCACACGCAACACGCCACCTCCGGCGGGGCTGGCCGTCCTCCTGGGACACTGAGCAGCCCCGGCACCTCCGGAGACTATCGCGATATAAGCGACAGGCACGAGCTGCCCTTGCCATCGGCTGCTTTTTGCCGGGGTTTAAAGAACGTCCCCTACAACTCTCACTCGCCTCTGCGTTGTCCAAGGTTGCCCAACTCTTCCCACCTGCCGGGACCCGAGCGCTCTAACTTATGCCGCTTCTTTTCTGATGTACCCAGTCATCCATCCCCGAGATTCAAATTCATCCTCCTTTATGAAGAATTAACTTGTTGGAGCTGATTTATGAAGACTGGCAGGCACCCGTGCCGAAGCAGTGCTCTAATACGTTCATCATGAAGTCCTGTAGTGATTCCTAAAAGAGCTCATGTTAATGCTGCACATTAAAATTCATATTTTATTTCTACATAACTAAACGTCTCTCTGCAATCTTTAAGACATGCCCTTCAGAACCCGGATATTTTATTTATTTATTTTTTTTGGCCAGGGATTGAGGTGACAAGGGTGGCAGTTTCCCAGGGCGAAGGGGTGGCGGTGGCACGGGGCGGCAGGTCGTGCGCGATGTGCTTCAGCTGCGACTGACAGCTGGGGCTCCTCAAAGCACATCCTCCGTCAAACGTGACTCACTCTCGTTAATGCAAGGATCAGAACCAGTTTCCTTAAGAATATAACCTTTTCTAACTCCACTTTTACCAACAGGAACCAGATTGCACTGAAAAAACAAAGATTTTAGCTTTGTGTTCTTCTGAAAGACTTTTCAGTTAGAGGCGGGTGGAGAATTTGTCTGGGCACGTGCTGGAGGAGCGGCTCCGATGGAGCCTTCCACCTGAACCAGCTCCTGGAGGGAGCGATCGGCACCAAAGCAGAGCTGCGGGGGGGAAAGTCCTGGAGAGTTTGGAGGGAATATTCTCTCCTCTTTCAACCCAGGCAAATTTCATTCCCTGAATGGATCTGCTGGAACCCACTGCATTTGGCACGAGTTCAACGCACAAATTCACTAGCCCACATTCACTCAAGCTGGCCCAACAGCCCATCCTGGGCTCCCCTTCCCTGCCTTTCTCACTCCCCCCCACCCCCTGTCTCTTTCCCCATTTCCCGTCTTCGTCCTCCACCCAAGTCCTGGCAGCCCACTTCCCGCTGCGGGACAAAACAGCCCAGAAGCCAAGAGCTGGTTCAAGCGTTCTGCTGCTGATCATAATTGACCACTTGAAGCCTGAGCCGCGGGACTAATTTGATAGGACTGTAATCAGCTCTGTTTCTCACTCTCAGATGCAGGGAAAGAAAGAAAAGGAGAGGGGAAGTTAATCTGAATATTTTTCTTGCCCAGCACTGCAGCAGAAAAACTTCATCCCTTGTTATTATTTATGCTGGGAACAGGCCACTTTGTTGGAAATACGTGAACGCAGATAACCCCTGCCCCAAGGAAGGTCCATCCCCAGCAAGGCAGAGGCGGGGGCTGTCTGTGCCACGGCCACTGCGTGGCTTTTGGCCGCCTAGGAGGGACGCGGTGCTCGCGGGGCGGCTGTGAGCAGGAGAGGCGGCGAGGGGCCAGGCCGGCAGTGCCACTGGTGATGGCCATCGCCCAGGCCAGCCGGGAGCCAGCAGATGTCTTCATCCCGCTCCCGGCCCTGGATCTGACCCAAGCCAGATTGAAGTCTGTGGAAATCTTCCCATCGGCTCCCCTGGGCTCTCAGCCAGACAGGCGGCGGCGGATTGAGTTCCTAGGACGCGAGACAGAAAGACAGAGGGAAAGCAGAGCTGCCGCGCGACTCCCATGCGAGTGCACGAGTGCTTTCTGCTGCGCAGAGGACACAGACACAGCCCCGAACGGCGCTGCCGCCGCCGGGCAAGCGCTCCAGACCTTCCTTGGAAATCCAGCTTTGCTTGGCACAGCGAGCCCCCTCGAGCATCCCCGCCGGCCCCTGCCCGCATCCCCGGCGGTGACACCCAGACCAGCACCGCGGGACGGGACGATCCACACACCGCCGGCACCCCCGGGCAGCCGGCGCTGCAGGGGACAGATCCGCTCCCACTCATTTATTTGTTTTCGCAGGGCGGCGCGGAAAGTGACAGGTAATAAACTGCCTGCCGGCGACCTCCCTTCCCCGCCTCCTTTGAAGCTAAGCTCACCGCTGGCTCTGAACCCTCTCTGTCTATTGTGTGCGGCAAAGCGTACGTGCTTCTCGGCTGACATAAATTATAGAGCATTAGTAGAAAGAAAAGGAGGAAGATAATGCAAAATGCCCTCCCAACTAACTTTGCTAATTAAACCACCTCTGAAGCCTTCCCAAACATCCCTATGTTATGACAATGTGCATAGCACATTCCAGTGAAACTATTAAATTTATATCGTGCAGATAAAATTCAAATGAGACCATTATTAGTCTGTAATAGTGGCTGAGCCACCGCATCGGTCGCACCAAGCCCGAGCAAGGCTTTATTCACCGCCCAGGGACGCACTACTCCAGCCTCCCCATCAATCCCCGTGAAAGCACTAACAAAAGGCGCTCAAACTAGTTTTTCCAGTTATTGAGACTTTTAATTGCTTCTAGTAAATAACTGAAAGCACTGGCTTTGCCGAGGTCCCTTAGGGAAACCTCTCCTGCTCCTTGGAGGGGTTTGGGAGAGGTCCTGTCCCCGTCCCTGCCACCCGCCGTAACCCTGACCACGGAGGGGGCAGCTTTCGCTGAGGCAAACCTGTCAGCAGCAAGTCTCCCCCTTCAAACCTCCAAGGCTTTCTCCAGCCTGGCGATAAACTCCCATCATCCTTGTTTTCCAACCTGTTTCCTGCGCTACAGGAGGAGAATTTTTTTCCATTGTGTTTTGTTGGGTTTTTTGTTTTTTTTCTCCAAGGCTGAAAAAGAGACTTTCTAGTGTGCAGAGGATTTGTCCCTCGGCAGGCTCCTGCTCTCGATCCCGCTTGTGAGGAGGGGATTGAGAACATGCTCATCCGTCAAGGCCCCGAGAGCGGCTCCACCTTCCTCTGGAGCAGCATGAAAACGTCACGGGCTGGCTCCTGGCGAATGCCCTCTGTGTACTTTCTGCTACCCTTGTGCCAAAGGGAGCAACCCTTCCAGAGGTGCAGAGGGAAGAGAGATCCCTCTGAGCCGAGGTCCTTCCTCCTCCTGCCAGCTCTCGCCAAGACACCCACGGCATGGAGCGAGCGCAGCCCCGCCGGATGGTCCCCCCGCCTCAGAGGGAATGGCAGCAAGTCTTCAGGCTGCGGCATTACAGCACGGAAAACAGGAATTGATTGTCATGCCCAGAATAATTTTCATTATGGAGGTTCACGTGCTCCCGTAACTAAGTTCCGAAATGCCACAAGTGTCACGAGCATCAGGTGGATTTTGCAAGAGAATTTTTTTTTGGCTAAAATAACCTTTTGGGAGCAGCATCCTCCTCCTCAACCCTTCAGTCACTTCTGACCTCTGCTGAACATTGATTTTTGCAACACTCCTCATTTTTGCTGTGCCAGAAATGAACCTGACAGTGTATTTCTGCGGAGATGGTAAGAAGAGAGACAGCAAAGGCGGAGACGTCTGCGTGTCCCTGAGGTCAAAGGGGTCCAGGCTCTAGGAGTCCTTAAAAGAGGCTTCAAGCTGGAGCATCTTAGGCACCTTACATCCAGGACACTAATGGCTGAAGAGAACTGGGCTTCACAGTTACCTTCTGAACATAAGGAAGCTCCTGTGCCAGGACCACACTGGCCACAGGGAACGGTGGTAGGATGATAAATGAGCCGTTATTCCCCACGGAGGGACAGGACTCAGACCAGGGAGGCAAAGCTGCCTTGGGGAAGTGACCCAGTCAGCCAGGTCTCACCTGGCATCTCCAGCACCTCCTCCATGCTGCCATGAATGCACCACACAGCAAACCGGATTTCTCCCAAATATTCCTGGGGTGGTGGCCAATATCGTACCTCCTGTTTTACAGGAATAGAGATGACTTCTCCCCTAATTCCTTGTGGTCTCTAGAGGGGTGTTGGGAAGACTCCCTATCCAGTTTGCAGGAAGAAGATGCTTTTGTTGCTAACAAAAGCACAGGGTGAAACCTGCAATTAGCTCCAGTGCTATTTCTGCAGCTTGGATCTCGCCTCCAAAAGGCGAACGAGGATGACCCGACACATCGGTGCCACGGCTGAAAACAGGAGCCCAGCCTGTCCCTGCTCTGCCTCCATCGCCCAGCAGTCACTGGGGGAGCCGAGATGGCGGAGCAGCCCTTTGATCCTTGCTCCTCTGCGACTGGGGGCCGTCGCTCTGCTCCTCATGGAGAAGGGAGGCCACGGGGGACAGCAAGCCTCGCAGAGCAGCCGCACCAGCCCAGAGCCGAGCGTCGGGGAGGTGGCTTCCATGAGTCCATCCCTTACCTGTGAGCCGCGCCACCATCATTCCCATGGGATGTTCATTCAGAGCTCAGATTAGGGGCCCCAGTTCTGTGACCTTGCCCCATAAATCCACGTTTGGGTCCTCCTTGGGCTGGGAGGGAACAGGCGGATGCTGCCCGCAAACACAGACCCCAGATCACCAAACGCATGCAGTCTGTGAAGCACTGGGCCAAGGGGATCCTTGACAGCATCCCCCCAAAGAGTGGCCATCCTGTACAGAGGAAGCCTTGCAAAGCAGAACACGGCCCATCCGCGTCTCCCCTCCGGGTGACCTGTTCCCCTCAGAACCAGATAAGCCCCGTGCAGCACATTTGTGTCGTCCCGGGAGAGCCATCCCTGGAGCGGGGCGCTCCCTGCTAAACGCCGCTTTCGGATCATCCCCTGCTGACGACAGCTGCCGCAGAGATTAATTCCCACCCGGCACAGCGCCGCAGGCTCACCTTCTCCCCGGGATGCAGCGCCTGCAGAGCGGAGCATCCCAGGCGAGAGAGGTGGCCACAGACCCACAGAGGCAGTTTCCACTGCCCTTCTCCCAGGGATGCCCCGGGAGCACAGCGGGAGAGGGCCGGGGGGTCCGGGCTGGGGCTGGTCCCACACGATGGGCTGAGGTCCCCGCGATCCAGGGAAAATCCATGAGCAGAGGGGCTGCCATAGCAACACCCCACTGCAAATACCCCGGCTCGCTGCGGGAGGGGAGAGCCCTTGCTCCCCAGGCCAAATCTCGGCACTGCAAAGCCCGAATTCGTTATTTGCGGGCGATCCTGTTTTACTGACGGGCAGTCATCCTTTGCCGCTGGAAGACTAATTAGCTACCAGGCCCCTGCAGCTTTTTGTCTGGCTGCTTTTTAAAAATCGTTATTCCCTCTAAGCAAACAGCAGACATAAGCAACTTTTGTTTCTTCAATAAGGCACGGTGAGAGCTTTCGCTCCAAGCAGAAACGCGAGACTGAGCTGTAGGCGGCTTTTCAGGAGGCTGGGCCATGTGTGTGTGACTCCGGGCACGCTCCCGTGTGTAAACGCCTGCTCCTGGGCATTTACACACATCCCAGGTGATGCCGGGAGTGAGTGCACCGAAACGTGATAAGCAACGCTGTAAAGGAAAAACTCCAAAAGGAAAAAAAAAGCAACTTTTGCCTTCGGGTCTGGATCCTGCGAGCCCTGCACGCGCGATGAATTCTGCTGGGGGAAGCATTTCTGTACAGCGGCTGTATTTACAGGCACGGGCAGGTTGGAAAGGCTTCAGATGGAGCTCTGGATGTTTGCTGTTCTTTATCCTTGGTATTTTCACGGTGCCAGGAGGCCCTGGGTAATGAACAGCCTTTCCTGCAAGGTACCGTACACACGCGAGAAGGCACGTTTCCCCCAAAAGCATGAAAGTTAAAGAAATAGAGACTACAGATATATTATCACCAGATGAGAGATCACCCTAGAAAGTTATATGTAAAGCAATTTAATTCCAGACCCAAACGATGAATTTCACGTCCCAGTTTCTGTTCTGGATCCATCCCTCCCCCTCGCCGAGGCCCCTTTGGGGGGTGGAGGAGGTCTCTGGAGAACAAGCACTTTCCCTTCGCATCTCCCCAGGTCACGCTCACACGGATGCGATCGCTCCCAAGCAGCATTGACAACGCAGACGTACAAACCGCGACATTTCCGAATATCAAACGGGGAGCGGGGGGGGAGTTACTGAGATCAGGCTCCGCTCTCATCTAACTTGCATCTCTCCAGTTTAAAATCTTAACCGAAACGCTACTTGAAAGCCTCCTGCTCTCTTCCTGATGCAAGATAAACCCCAGCGTTTGCCCGGAGTGCCAAAGCAATGGAAATAAACCCAGTGATGGTGTGTTGCGATACCCCGACACACAAACATGACGCATCGGTCCCAGCATCCCAGCTCCCCCGCAGCATTTCGTCCAGTTGTCTCTAGTGCTACTAAACACAGTTCAAATACAAGAAACCAAATGCAGGAAGGCAGGGTTTTGAAGAGCCACGAGCCCCTGGCAAGTGTAAGCACCGAGCATGTCTATATTTAACAAGGAGTAATCCCGCACGGCGCCGCCCGGCCGCACAGCACGGCAGCAGCAATGTGCCGAGCCCCTCCGGAGGCTCAGCTCGCCTCTGCCCCGTCACACAGCCCATTTCAGGGCAGCGGGAGAGACCGAAGGCGAGTGCTGGTCTGGGGGAGAACGAAGCTTCCCGGCCTCACTTTCCAGGTGCATCCAGGATTCCCAGCCAAGCCGGGGCAAGCACTGGCCAGGGGTGTTTATACAGGGCGCAGGTGAGGGGCAGCCCAGGCGTCACCGCTGATGGGCTCCCTCCGCTCAGAGACCCCCAGTGTCCCTGGGACCAGCCTCCCGAGCGCCTGCGTTGTGCCCCTCTGCCCACAGCCACTGTCTCCGACCCCTGAGCATCGCCAGGCCGCTATTTCACCTGGGAGAGGGGGGAAAAAGCCCCCAAAACTGGCCAGAAACCGATCAGCTGGTCATTACATTTTGCGACATCTGCCGCTTGCTACCATTTGTTTTATTAGCTCTGTTTTAAAAAATTGGAAAATGCTGAATTTTTGCCGGCTGCGGTGGCTGAACCACCTTGAAAAATGTGACGAGTCCCTGCTCGAGAGCTCGGACTGGAGACAGGGCGGCTTGGAGGAACCCATGGAAGCCGGCTCCGGAGCGATGCCAGCCCAGCTGCTCGTTGGCCAGCCAGTTCCTTATTTTGGGTGCCGCAGACAAACCATTTGTTCATTTAGGACCAACAGAGCTTAAAAACAAGTGAGGTGTTAAAAGGAGGGGAAGTAAAAAGCGGGGCTTTCATCTGAAGGATGCGGCGCGGCTTTGATGGGGCTGGGAGAAAAGCTCTTTTCTCAGGGGGATAATAATTATTTTTTTTAGCTTTGAGCAGTCCGATTGGTTGGATCTTCACAGGCTTTCGGTGCTCCCCTCCCCGCCCCCCCTCCCCCATTTCGACTTCAAAACCAAAGGCAAGAAGTGCCTAAATAGCATCAGTTTGTTGATCAAACCCTGGCGCTAAATGCCCACCCGGATGAAGGGACGGGATCGGAGCTTTTCATTATCGGCAGATGAAAACAACACCTCCCTCGGTCCCCGCGCGCAGGACGGCGGCGGCTCCCCTACCCAAGCAGCTGCATTTTCTGAGCAAAGGAGCTGCGCGCACCGCTCCGGCCCCGTGCATACTCAGAGAAAGCCAGATTATCTCGCTCTGGGCACCAGCATTTAGAAGAAAATGGTTTTCTTTCATCTGCCCAAGTAGATCTCTTCCCAACACTTGTGAGCCTGATTGCTGCCAATTTCCGCTGCAGAAACGCAGCCATTCGGAGGGGAAGGCATTAGTAACTAAAAGATACTCATAACATTTCAAATGAAGCACTTCTTTCCTTTTTTTTTTTTTTTTTGACTCCATCCCACCTCAGGCTGCTTCTCTTCCAGTGTTTTGCTATCTATTCTTTGGGAAAAATAGATATTTCTCCATTCGAGCTCCATCTTTTGGAGCCCTCTCCCCAAATGTGAAGGCATTTCTGCTCAGAGGGATGAGCCCCCTTTGCAGCTGGGACAGGATACATAGATGTATTGATATATCGATACCTAGATATGCAGACAGCAGAGGAGTTAAAGCATCTCCCCTCAGTGCTCGGCAGAGCCACAGTCTTTCAGGGTGCACACGGGTGCCAGGCTACAACCAGTTTCCGCTCATCCTTATGTGCCTGGATATTGCCACACATATGTTATGAAAAATTACCCGCTGCTCGGAGAGTTCGGCAATACAATAAGCTCCACATCAACATTAATGAACCCCTGTCTCTCCTGCGAGAGAAAGCTAATGCAATAACAGCGTTATATTCGGCAAACAAATGCTTGAGACAATTTTTTTAAGCACCAGACAGTAAACAGGACCTAAAATATCCTCATGAATTACAAGAGTCTAAAATCCTCTACTGAGAAATTAATTTAATAGCAGTAAATACTGGAGCAATTTCCCCCATGTGAAATGCCATCGCAACGTTCAGTTAAAAAGCTTCATCTAAACGGCACGTGGGCACTTGCGTGGGGATGGAAATATATTTCATCGCGTAATGGGATTTTGGCTGCCCAGGAGAGGAACAGCCTCGTCCCTCCTGCACTGGCACCGTGGCAAGGGACGCGCCTTCCCCTGGGGAAGAAGAAGAGGGAGAGAAAGCTGCAGGGGAACCCCAAGGAGAATAAAAACAAAAATGAAAAAAATTGGGACCCAATTGCAGGTTTAGGGAATTTTTTCCAATTTCGCCTCCCTGGCTGCAGAACAGACATTGCTGCTTGGCCCCAGCTGCCGCCTGGCCGCAGAAGAAGGGGGACGCAGGGCTGGGGCTGGCGATTCCCGTGGGGTTTTTGGGTAAGATTTGGGACCCTGGAGGGACCTCGTCTCCGAGAAGGGACATCTGCCGAGGGCGGCGATGGCGCCTGCGCTCCCCGGCCGCAGTGAGCCCTGGGAGAGGACGGAGGAGCCAGCGCCAGCCTTCAGGGAGGCAGCGGCCTTTGAAGGGAATTATGTTAATCAGAGTAGCCTTCTCCCCGCATCTGTTCGCCTGTTATTCTGGGCAAAATTAATAGGTCTAAGGAAAGATCCCCTCATAATGACAATCTGGTCTGCGCAGCGGGAGATTTTATAAAGGAGTTGAACTGCGACTCATTGAAAACACTTAAAGTAATTAGTTACAGGGCTACTCGCTTTCTTTCCTTTTTAATAGTAATAATGGTTATTAATGTTTACAAATTACAACGGCTCGCTGGAAATGGGAGGACAGCCAGAGCGGATACCCAGGGACAGTGGGTGCTCCGAAATGCAGCATCCCCGCTCCCTTGGAGATGGGTTTTCCGCTGGGAACGGCCTCTTCCCGCAGGGCTGTGGGCTCGCAGGGAGGAATCATTTGGGAGTCTAAAAAAGCGGTTTGGCACCGGGGAGCAATGGTGCAGCCGCCCCCTCGCAGGGACACACCGAGCGCTCGCCCACAGGACGCCCGACAAAGGCGAGGAGGGAGCCGCAATGTTGGTAAATATGTAGGAGAAGCTCATATCAACCTGAACTTTAGGAAAGGAGAAGAGAAAGATAATTGAAATATAAATAAACATGTTTGTTTCAAAGATTTATGGCAAGTGCTCGACTCAGCCTGAGGATTAATCAGGGAAGTATAATTATGTCTTTGCACAAAAAAAAATAAAAAAAAATTCTTACAACCCCTCCGCCCCAAACAGCGGAGGAAGGAGGCAGATGATGCTGCCAAGCTGCGCGCGAGGCCAAAGGCTTGGAGAAAGCCCCTCGGCACGGCGATGCTCCGGGGCTGTGTCCCCTTCCCTCAGCTCGGAGAGGGGGGGGTGTGGAGGGGGGAAATAATCTGGGCGTGTTTTCACTGGGGACCTTGCACAGAAAACGAGTGGAGAAGTGTGTCTGGGGTGCTTGGGAGGTGTCACTGCCTACTGGCACCTCGCTATCGGAATAAACTCTCCCAAAAGGCAAAGCTGCAGATTCCCAGGCTTGAATCGGTCCAGGAATGGACAAAGACTGCCTTTCCTTTTCTTTTTAATTAACCTCCTTCTAATCCCAAGAGGAAAAAAAAACCTTTTATCCTTGTCTGCTTGACACTCTTCTAATTTCATCGTTTGCCGAAAATAGCCTGGATGCGTCCCGGCTAAGGAAATATTGCAGCTGAAGCTGGTGGGACCGCCTGGTGTCAAGGCAGCTCATCACTCCCCATTACAAACTGATTTCCCAGCACTTAATGCTGGGCTAAGCTGGGATGCGAAGGGCCAAGTTCAGCTTAAGAAAAGCACTTGAACTCGCAGAGCGCTCCATTTCGCCACGTTGCACCTGCACAGGGCTACAGCAACCAGCGTTTATGGCACAACGCATATATTTAAAGGCACACACAGGTCATCCTAAATCAGCTTTCCTCCCCAAATACCCCCTGCCACCGGTGGGTCCCCTCCGCCCCTGGCCGCGCCATGCGGAGTCCAAGCGCTTCAGCAGCTCTTTGGAGCCAGGTTAGAGCAACTCGGTGGGAGAGATGCAAGCAAGGGGGCCGGGGTGAGCAGAGCGGCTGGCGCGTTGCCATGGAGTTTGTCGAATTAGACACCGAACACGGAGGAACAGTTAAATGTGCTGACCCCGACAAGTCCCTCTGCGCCCGCCCGCAGCGGGGGACACGCTGGGAAAGGCTAATGTGCTGGGATTTCCTCGCTTCCCTGTCCCCCCTCTCACGCCTCCAAAGCCACTTCTGGGAATGCAGTGTGTTATCCCGGCAAGGAGACGTTTTCTCTACTCTCCTCCATTTCTTCTAGCCCCTGCAGACTCTCCAAGGACATTTCAAGGCATAATTATGGCACTAAATATTATTGCTTGAGCTCATATGACCGGCTCATCATCCTGGGGGTGCTGCTCAGTGAAGCTTCTCCGTAACCCCATTATAGCTCAGGACTCTGAGGACAGGGAGGAGGAGGAGGGAGGTGGATGTAGCACCATCAGCCTCGCCTTCCTCCCCAGAAAGAGATCAAGTGGCCAGGCCAACACCAGAGATTGATTTGCGGGGAACTGCGTGCGTGTGTCAAACCATCTGTGACGAGCACAAAGATTTGTTTGACATCTCGTTCCACGCAAGGTCAAGTTGTGCGCTGCGGCTGCTGACTCAGGCGCTCGGGATGCCGCGGAGCTCGGCTATGGGCTGCCGGGAGGGTGGGATGCTGTCCCAGCACACCCAGTATCACACCTCGCCACCAAAGAAATGACGATTCCCCCCCTGCCGCTTCCAGCTGTGCCACACCAGCCCGCTGGCGTCCCACCAGCTGGGCACCCGGGCAGCAGCAGCGCGGGGCGTACCCGCTTCAGCCTCTCCTCACCAAACATTTCAGTGCTGCCCCCCGTGATTTATTCATGCAGCAGTGCTTGCTCCAAGCTGGGGATTTTTTCTGTACGGACCCTTTGGAATAAGACATCAGAGAGCTGTTTGCCAACTGGAAACATAAAAGGAGGAAATGCTGTGCAAGTGGCAAACATCTTTATGGCCTCAAAATTGTTCCCTGTTAGCGGTTCCTGCACCGATGCTGTCTTGCCGCCCCGGGCTGCGCACCTGAGACACTCGCCCCGCGGGTCTGTGATTTACTGGCGGGTCCAGGGCCCCGAGGGAGATCTCCATCACCAGGCAGAGCACATCCTCCGCTCATCACGCGTGCCAGCCGGGAGATGGGTCTCTGCTCTCCACATTATTTACTTTTTATAGACAAAGCTGTGACCCTGGACTCCTTTTTAAAGCTTATCCATCATGTACTCCTCTCCTCTCCCGCTCATCATCACACCAAGAGGAGGAGGGTGCATGGGGAGGGAGGCAGGATTTATTCTGCAGGCTCAGTGCCAGAGCCAGCAGTGGGGAATCCTGCAGGGGGGTGTCTGACCCAGCCTGGATCCCATGTCCCGCAGAGCCTGTGTGATATTCACTGAGCCGAAATGATGTGGGAACACACACGTGCACCCCTCTCCGCAAAATTCAGGAGGCGAGCAAACAGAAAGCAAGAGATAGGAGAAAGTTTTGCGCAGGAATCAAAAAGAACATGCTGTCATCGTGTACCAAGCTAAGCCAGAGATCCTTGAGCACGGTACATCGAGTGCTTTACTTAGTGTATCTGGAGAGAGAACAGGTAAAATAACTGAGTTCAGGGATGAGGCCGCGATTCCCGTGGCTTCGGAGAGCTCAGACTATTAACATGAGAGGTCAGAGTGATTTTCATGAATCAGACTGGCGATGCCAGGTCCTCTCCTCTCAGCTGGAAAGAGAGGACTGGGAAAGCATTTTTTTTTCTTTTCCTCTCTTTAAATGACTCTCTGTCTCCAAGAGAGCCTGTGTCATCCCTGGGCTTTTAGCAATCCTGCTCCTTCTCAGCATCCCGATGGGAAACCAGAGGCTGCGGTGCTCCCCCCCTTCTCCCTCTGGGGCGCCCGTGACTGTCCGTGACGGAGCATCTCTGTCCATGCACACACACACAGAGGCCATACGACGGGCAGCCTCCTCACCAAACGCAGAGAAAAGGCAGCTCCCCGTCCCCCCACATCCCCACGCCGGGACCGAAGCACACGGGCTGGCAAGCGAAGATGCTCAGCCACTGGTCCCGCTGCGGGCAGCCCTGCACAGGCAACTACGCTGCCCACACACCTGGGCGAAGGCATTGCCGTCGCCTCCTGTAGCCCAGCGTTACCTTTCAGACACGCTAATCTCTCATCACCACCTTCTCTCATCCCCGAGCAAACCTCAGAACCACTGCGCCTTTGCAAGGGAAGGGACAGGAACGCTCCAGGCTACCGAGGCAGATTTCTGCTTTGTTTAGTTTTTATTTCTCTGTGCACAAAGATCTTGGAAAACAAAGTTAGATATAAAATCCCCTAAATTATTTGAAGAATAAAAAGGCCTCGGTGCGTGCCAGGCAGGCTTTAGGGGAGCGGGGGGGAAGAGCCAGCCAAAAAGCTACTGCTGAGCATATTAAAGAATGGCATTATCAAGTGGAACAGACAAGACATGTATATAATGCATAAGTAGCGTTTGCTGCTTCTCCAAACAACTCATAGATCACCAGGACACAAGCTCCTAGGAAGAGCAAAAAAAGAAAAGAGAGAGGGATGCACGATAGCATCAGGAGAGACGTGTCTGCTGCCGAGCAACAGGAAAAGCCTTATCAAAGCCCGGGATACGGATGGGGCTTGGGGAGCAACCAGAGGGACCCTGCGTACCGCTTCCCGGGGAGCGGATCCCCGCGCTGGTCCGAGCTCTCCCCCCCGGCTGCCAGCCAGCGCTTTTTACATGCGGTGCCAGCAGCAGCGCCGACCCCAGCCAGCCGGCGGGGCCCGAGAGTTCAGCCGCAATCTGCCAAGAGAGTGACCTTCAACCGCCAAAGAAGGGATGTTTTTAAAAACTCATAAGCATAAGGAAGGATCATTTGCTTTCTCATTTAGCATATTAAAAGGGTATTATTGCTACAAACAAGAAATCTAAACGAGCCCCCAGTTGCAGCTTTGGATAACGCTTTAGATTAAAGGTGCAGGGTAATGATTAACACGCGGCGTATAAAGCATTTATCGTTCGTAAACAAGGTGAGACACACTCTCTCTTATGATAAGCAATGGAAGGTCCACAATGAGGCTGCGCAGAGACAAAAGAATAACACGAAGGAGTGGGAAGCGTTGGGGAATGCCCAGGGACGAGGTGGCTCTGACCGGGGTCCCTCCTTCCCGCGGAGGGGCTGCTGTTTGCAGCCGCGGCAGCTCAGGGTTTGCCCCGGACCCGCTCCATGTGTGCTGCCAGCCCTGGATGGCCGTCCTGCTCCTTCTGCCCTTACCAAAGCCCTCTTTGCTCAAAAACTGGAATTGCGCTATTTCATCTCTCACCTCCTAACTAGGTTTGTCAGCCCTGCGATGGCCGTGACGGCTCCCGCGTTTTGGAGAGCACGAAAACAGCTCAGGGCAAAAACCTGCAAGCCAGCTTGGAGTTGTGAGCCTTTCCCTCGCACCATTTTTGTGACAGAGGAGAAAAGGAGATGGGAAAGGTCTTACTGATGCAACCTAGCAGGCGAATGAGACTGTTATTATTTGCGGTTTTAGACAGCGGCTCGCAGACCTCCTGGGCTTTCTGAGTGCCTCTGATGAGAGGTTACCGCAGAGGCGAGGTCCCCTCCGAGCCGGCTGTCCCCGTCTCGTGCTGCTCTGAAACACGCTGGCACCTCTCGCTCCTCTCCCTGCTCGAAAGCAAGGACGCCGCAGGAAGCGGAGCCTTGGAAAGCTCCTGCCATGGGGAAATCAGTCACTTTAATTACCCCCTTGCACTGTATTTATCTCCATGAAAGGTCCCTTGCTCCTTTGTCACTGACTGGCAGGGTTAGCAAAAAGAAGCAGGAATGATCTATGTGTTTATTTATTTATTTCACCAGCACTGCCAAGAGAAAACGGAGCCTCTCCCCCGAGCTTTTCCTACAGCTCGTGAGCTCCTAAGCTCTGCTCATCCCCGACAGATGGGGACAGGAGGAGGGACAGGAAGGGGGACAGCGGAGCAGGGGGGTGCTCTGGCTCCCAGGACGCTGCTGGGCTCCTGCCTGGCCAGCAGCTGCGGCGCTCGGCACAGGGCGAGGAGGCTGCTCGTGCGTCGGGCAGGTCACTGCCCTGTTTTCCTCACTGCTTGGAAGGTGTCCGGGTGCGGGTCCCACTGCGCGATGGCTTGGGGAGGATGGGGGAAGGTGAGGGGGACAGCCTAGCTTCGACGACTGCGCATCCTCAGCAGCAGGCACGACGCGCTGGGTACCAGCGAGAGCTCCATGTGCCGAAACACACCTATCAGCTGCTTTTTTTGTGTATCCTTTTGCAAGAAGAACCAATTGCCCCCATTACGCAGCCCCTGGTCCCTCCACGGCGGATGCAGGAGAGGGTTTCTGCTGAACACCACGACTCAGGGGACATATAATAACGTGCCAGAGGAGCTGCCCCAAGAAACCCTTCAGGGATGCTCAGGATGCAGGGAGCGAGGATACCTCCTGCCCCCACTGTGGGAGCCCAGGGACCCCCTGGGCGCTGGCGGGGAGTGCGGCTGCTGCCTTGCTGCACGACTGGGCAACGCAACCAGAGACGTGGTTATGGCTCTTCTCATGGCGAGGAGGCAGCAAGAGCCCCGGGGACGGCTCCAGGAGCCCAGGCAGGAAGGAAGGCGAGGACAGACGCAGATCTGGCAACGAAACAAGCATTTCCCCCCTTTGCAGGGGAAAGAGGGAGCAAAGAGGAGCTACGTGCAGAGAAACCAGGCGAGGAGAGGCAGGGAGAGGGCAGGGAGGGCGGCATGGCTTTTTCTCCGGCCCCGGAGTGCCGCTGTCTGTGGCAGCCCCACCAGCTGAGAAGCGCTTTCTGCGGTGACAGGGTTTTTTCTGTGATTGACCCCAATTACAGGAGTCAGCCCACACGGGCCGAGCGCGTCACTCGTGTCAGCCGGGCAGCTGCTCGGTGCCCGAGAGCTCAGCTACCCAAATACATACAAAATGAAGGGCAGTACCGTCCGCAGGAGACGGGGTAAGGGCAGCCAGCATGGCAGCGGATGCTGGCAGGGGTGCAGCATTCCCAGTACGTGCGGAGACCCCTGCACACCCCACATCACCGCCCAGGGACCCCACGCACACCCCAGCGCTGCTCCATCCACCCACGCTTGCCAGGTGCCGCCTGTGGTGCCCAATTGTTTAAAGCTTTTTCATGAATTTAACACGGTTTGGTCGTTTGCATGGTAAGATCGCAAAAGCAGAACACCAGAAAGTAAGCCTTTAGGGGAATTAGAGCCCCCGCAGTGTGCTGAGATCGTGCTGCCCAACACCCCCCACAACCGGCTTTGCCCCGGGCATCCCGAGGGAATGGCCACTGCGCACACACAGTGTCCAGAGCCACGAGGAGGAGGAGGAGGAGGGATCGCCGGCTTTATTCATTTCAGGTTTTCCATGCATCCAAGCCATTTAAGAACACAGGTTACAGGAGAGAGCAGCAAGCATACCCCCCAGGACCTTCCTCAAACACAGAAGGGTTGTTTGTGTGCACAAAGTTTCAGGGCCACCAAACACCACTTCTCCAAACACACACCTGCGGACAACGTTTGTAAGCACTGCTAACGTCAAACCCTAACCGACTATACCAAACCCAGCAGAGTAATCTCTTTCCTCTAACAGCTAAATGCAATAAGGAGCCAGACCACAGAGGGTAAGTGGTTTTATGAACGTCTGGGGGTAAATACGCGTTCCCCACTTCAGCCCCGCTGTGTCTCTCGGCAGTGGCCTTGCCTTCCGTGGGCACAGAGCACATTATAAAGCACGGGACACAGCAAACTGGAATAACACCCGCACCACCAACGTTCGCAAAGCTGCAGGACTTGCCTCACGTCCAGCTGGAGCAAAAGCTCCTGGACATGGGCAAAACCCACCTCAGCTCTACATCCAGTGCCTTCCCTACCTTATTTCTACGACAGTCACGCCTTAAGCTTCTAAGCAAGGTCAACAACAGACAGCGCGAGGGCCTGTGTGCACACGCACTGAAAGCGTACATCAAATATCCAAGAAAATAACATCTCTGCTGCTTAAACGGAGAAACAAAGAGCCAGAGACTCACCCGGGCTCCCAGGGAGAGCACCACGCTGCAGCCAGCTCCGGTGAGACAGGTCGCTCCCCACCGCCAGGCTGTAAATAACCTCACCTGCCCCCGTTGGGCTGCCTCCTCACTCGCCTCGTTAGCTGCCCCTCGTTAGGCACCTGCAAGTAGCCAGGGCCCTGCCGCCCTCCTCGCGACGCGCAGGGATTCACGCCCCTTCTGCATCCCCTGCTCCATCTGCAAAACAGAAATTGGGCTCTGCTCAAAGAGCCACTTTTGTTATTCTTTCATTCTGCTGTTATTAATACCCCATTTGATGCCATTTGTTCCATTTTACAGCTTGTCTCCTGCAATTGCCTGCCTCTAGAAACAGTTTTATCTGAGCAGATGAGGCAGATTATAAATAAATTTTGTATCACACCTTGTATTTTAAGCAAATTTGAGACTTTCCTGATGAGGTGCCTTCCACCAGAGAACCTTGTTCAGTCGGATAATTGCAACCTGCATTCTTTATCCTCCCCTTTTGTTCTCTCCCCCCCTTGGCAAAGCCGCAATCTTGCACGGAAACATCAGCAGACAAAACCCTCGAAAATAACTCTCCAGAAGAAATCTAATTTACTTTTTAATCTGGTTCGGAAATTTGCCAGCAAAATTTCCCCCAACAAGCAGAGCCATTTATTACTACTTATCATAGCGGCTGGATCCTCACTCCTGATTTGGGTAATGTAGCAGGGACGGCGGAGCTTGTATGCGCGCGGAGAGATGAAGAGAGAAATCTTTTGATATATTATTTATTTGATACAATCTTCCCCCTGATAAAATCAGTAAGCAGAGGACAAAGCGACGACCTTATCCATTTCAACTGCTTATATTATGAAATACCGAGCATACATATGTAGTTTCATTTCGCTTACTTTGTTTGGAAGGTTCCCTTTTATTCATTTGTATCTAGACACAGGCAGCCATACCTACCTAACTAACATTCCTGCTGGGGAAAGACCTCAGTGCAGTGGTTTCTTCACAGACCAAGAGGACTGGATTGCATTTGTGGTTTGAGGATCCTCTTTCCAGTGCCAGATGTGGGAAAGCGTCACTCGCTGAGGCTGTCACGGGGTTTGGTTAATGATGTGGCTAATGAATGTCCACCACAAAGGCCACGAATATGTTCCACGCCTCATCTTTGGGAGTGGAGCAGAGAGAAGGCAAGCACATGCCGGAATCCATAATGCCCGGAGTTTGCAGTTAAATCATTAGACTGAAGCTCGTGAGATGTGGAGCAACGCGGGCTCTGCTGCCACTCCGCACACCAAAATAATCCTTTTTCTCCCCTTTTCCTTACAGCCCGGTGTAATCCGACTGCAGGGACTTTGCTCGGCCTTTCCCGGCTGGCTCTCCGTATGCTACCAGCCGCTGCCCTCGCAGCCTGGGGACGGTCCTGCCTGGCGCCTTCTCTTATTTAGATGGATTCCCTGGCCGAGCCCGGCCCAGCTGACGAAGTTTCTGCACAAAAGTTTCCATCTCTCGCTTTTCCTTCCCCGAACGATGCCTCCTGTGGGAAGTGTAAATACAGAAAGATGACAACATGCGCATTAGCGCTCGTTAGAATGTCATCATTATATCCTGCAAAGTGTCTGCTGAAGGGATCCCTAAAGGACACTTAGAGATGGAGCAGCTGCTCCGGGTTTGTTCCAGCTCACATCTCGAGGAAAATGACATTGAGATAAATACGGCGCTGCGAGCACCATCGGAGCAGAAGGGGGGAAAAAGAGCAGGGCGACCTCCTTGGGCTGCAGGTCTGAGGCAGGACCCCAGCACGCTGCCTCTGCCTCGTTAGCTTTAATCATGCCCTGCCACGTTTGCGATGGCACCGGTGGGTCCAGCAGCAGATCGGGGCCATGGAGGGCTGGACGTCCCAGCTGCCTCACAGCCAGCCAGCTCCGATGCTGGTGGCAGTTTATCCGTGTGGAGGTTAGCGTGGATTCCATAGGGGGAAAACGCCAAACCAACACCCAGACATCTAGAAGATGACACATACACGACCAAACCCTCCTATGTATTTTACCACAGACTGTCGTCTGGTGTAAAGCAACACAATCTCACTAATTCCTGCAGTGGAGTGGGGAGATTTTTACAACAAAACCCTGAACACCACCAGGTTCTGGGATGGTACCATTTGCTAACCTGCCTGTGTCTGCACGATGGCAGGAGGGAGGGGAATTCAGGAGGAGTTACGCGTCTGCACAGTCATCTCCCCCTTTGCCTGTTTGCATTCAGAGAGAAAGCCTTGAAAGCAAACCGCAAACAGTCCCCAGGGCGCTCGCAGCAGAGAAGAGAAAGGTTAAGGACTGTGATTGACCACGAGAAGATCCAGTCTTACATTACCTGGAGACCTTGCACGCTTTCCCTCTATCAGCGCCCAGCAAAGAAAGATAAAAAGCATTGTCTTCAATTTTCCCATCTCCGAAGAGCCCTGATCATGTCGAGTAGCAGAGTCAGGGAGCCGAGCTTCTCTGTTCGCCGGTAGCAAATGGCTTGTTTTCTGGGAGCGGCGCTCCTGCGGCTGGTGGAGGGAGGGAGGGACGGAGACCCCCTCTCGCCCAGGTGCTGGAGAGCCTTTTCCATTTCCAGACAGCACCGGGGCACCCGGAGATGTCAAGCCCTACGAGAAGCATCCCCAGGTAACCATTAGGAACCCTCGCTGGTTCTCTGCCGGTATGATGAAGCGGTGCTCCAGCTATTAAAAGGGGTTGAACACACACTGCAGAAATGAGAAATAGGGAGCCAGGGTCCCCTTGACAACAGATGACCCCACTATCCTGTGGTTTTTTAGAAACAAATAATGCTGATCCTGAACACGTGGTACTATTCCAGTTGGTTGAATTACCTCCGGTGCCTCAGGATTTGTTTTGTCGTCTGTACAAAGAGAATACCCAATTCTTTGCTGCTCCTTCAAAATTGCCACGCAGAGGTTTTGGACACAGATTAAGGAGCCAATGTGTTTCCTGCCACAGGTGGCTGCATTTCAGTAATAGCTTCATTGGCTTTCTACAGGAGCTGCATTTTATTTTTGATTTTTAATTGCAAAATCTCACTGTGAGATTGCCACGCAGCAGATCTGTTAAGATTGCAAAGTGCACAGGAGTCCCCTGGCTGAATGACAGGCGGGAACCTTGACTTCCACCAGCAGTTACCCTTGGAGCCCGGGAAATGTATCCCACGCAGCCGCCTTTGGGTCTGGCACCTTCTCACCTGCGGGACCTTTTATGGGCAGTTCCTGTTAGGAATGTGTCCGCTTTGGGGTTATTTGTTTCTCAAAATAGTGTTTTGAGAATTTTTGTTGCAAGAAGTTTTATTTCCTACTGTTTCACCTTCTGCTGGAAGAGATCTGCCCTCCCAAGTGGGAAGAAATGGGGTCAGAGCCGGGGACCAGTCTCATGCGTGGCGTTTGTGGAGGCAGAGGGAGGGGTGACAGGGGCTGCCAGCAGCCGGAGCGGGGACGGTGCCAAGCGGCTGCCGCAGGGATGGATTTGCTGTGAAATTGCACCACTCCAGGGGGGGAGGCAAACGGTCAGAGCCAGCTGAAAATTTTTCAGAAAACCATAAAATCTCCATTAGACCTAGACAAAAACACTTACAAACACTTATGTTCAGACTCTGCTTCGCAGAAGCAGAGCAGCACAGAGCGGTGCTCGTCACCGGTGCTGCCACGGGATGCTCTGGGGTCGTGCTCTTGGATGGTCCCACAGCACAGATACCCACGGCAGCTCCTCACAGCCGGAGCAGTACCGGCCGGGAGGAAGGGCTGGGGCCTTGCTCCACTGGTATCAGCATTTCATCCGTCCCTGGGACACACTGGAAGCTCTGAAGAGCTCGTTCTTTCTAGATCGTAGACTGCTCCCTTCAAGTCTGCGCTGCAGGCAGCCCCCCTCTTTGCTAAATGAGCTCAGTTCACAGGGAAATCATTTTATATATACATTAGCCCATATATTACATATGATACTTATATATTACTTATCTATTTTTACTTACACGTGTATATATATACACATACAGTAACACCTCATCCAGCAAAGACTGATTTATCTTAACTAGCCTTAGCATTTCCTTACCAACAAATGGCACCTCAGTAGGGTGTTTAGGGACCAGAGGAATTCAACGTGATGTCACGTCCCTCAAGGCCTGAGGGGTAAGAAGGCCTCCTGCCTTCGGCACAGAGAGCGTTAGTACGTACAGGTGTGAGGAGCAATGCCCCCACGCTGAAACGTCCCTTTGTTCCAAGCTGGAAATCAGACACTTCCAAATTCACTGTGAAAAAACAAGATCCTCTTCCAACAAGCATCTGCCAGTGATCAAAACATTGAGTTTCCCGGCTGACATCCACCATTTAACAAATTTCAAGTGAAAAATCTATTTCGGAATGAAATATTGCCATGCTGCAATCCAGCAGCGCTGAAACATTTCAATCCCGCTGCAACACTTCTCCTTCCTCTCTTATTTTTGGCTTAATGTGAGACAATGAAAGAAAGAGAGGATGGGAGCGGGCGGCAGACGGGCACAGAGCTGGGCTCCATCCGGGGGGCAGACACAGCCGGGGACACCGGGGGCAGGAGGGATGGTGCCAGGGTACCATGAGCCTTACCGTGGGAGGAAGGATGCGACGCTGGGCAAAGCTATCGGAGAGGTAAAGCAGCAGAGGCACTGATAGACCCGGGCCTGGGTGAGGAAAGGGGTGGATAGGAAGGGAATACCTGGATAGGCTGGGAATACCGGCAGATGCCTCCGTTGAGGTTTACATCCCAAGGCGGTTTGCGCAGATAGATGGAGAACCAGGTTTGCTCATGCAGGGAGAAGGGCGGAGGTGACAGGAATGCCAAACCCCATCGTTTGCAGCAACAAGACCCACAGGTCTATTCCCTCAGGCCACAGGACACTGTCGACTTGCCCAATGTGTCGTGGTTATTGTTACCCCCTTCTGTCCTCCTGGGGCTGCCTTTGTTGGGCGAGTGGAGGGATCCCTCCTCACCACAGTGTCTCCCCTGCCCGGAGCAGTGTCTTCCAGAGGCCAGGCAGGACAACAGGACAGAGTTCCCGACGGGGAGCGGCAGCCAAGGAATTGCCTGCAGATGTTCAACCAGCCTGGCTTAACATACAGCTTGGGGAAGACGCAAGACGGCTCTGTGCAGGCAGCTCTTTTGCTGGCAACTAGCCTCGTTTAGGTGTTGTTTAAAGATTAGAGACTAGTTTAAGCTAAAAGACCTGAAACCGGAATAGATGAAAGGCGTAACCTACTGCGTTGTGTGCCGTCCCCACGCTGGGTTACGAGCGCGCCCACTGTTACTTACAGCACCGCTGACAAACAGCCGCTTGTTAAGCTGCGGTAACTGCATGATGCATCCCAGACTTAAAAGCATAAACAGAGATTCTCGCCAGCTCGCCTGAACCCAGCGCAACTCCCCGGATAGAGGCGGCCTCGTTTTCCAGCCGCGCTGCCTTTATGCAATGGCGACAAAGCGGGTCCCCCTCCCTGGACATCAGCAGTGCAGAGCGCGCTCGCGCCTGCTCCTGCCCCGCGTGACTGCGCCCACAAAAGGAGACTCCCCAAAAACTCTTCCAGCAGCAAAACCAGAGAGAGCGGCTTATTTTTTTTTTTAAATGCACATTTGAGTCAGTGCCTGCAGCCTCCCATCTACAAAGCAGAGTTGCCACCTCCGCGAATGGCTGTAATTTCTTTTTAGTTCAATTATTTCTGCACCATACTGTTTGCAACAGCTGAAGCCAACAGTGCTGTTCAGCATATTATGTACTCTCTGTCAATGCACCATGAAATATTAAGACTACAATAGGTCTGAAGTCACAGAATCATAATCCTGTAATAGCTTGCTTCATCTTTGCTGCTGGAAGATGGCAGAATATTTCTATTTTTAAACAAATGGCATTCACTTTAATGAAGCCAGGGCTCATCTTGATACACTGCAGCTGCAGAAGCTTTTTCCCCACTGTGATTTGGAAACTCAGAGTTGAGTCGGGGGTGGGGGGGGTGTGCTTACAACTTTTGATAACGTTTCACAACATGGATAAACCCAGGTTTATCTATTTGTTTACAAGTCATTGGTTTACTTACGGGAAAAATATTTTCTTTGCCTTTTTCCAAACAGTGAGCCACATCTCCAGCTCCCAGCCCCACGGCGTTCCTCTGCGGTGCCGCGGGATGCGGAGAAGCAGGGGAAGATGCCGCTTCCCCCCGGGAGCAGCCGTGAGACGCGTGCGGGGCAGCAGCTCCGCCGGCTCCTGCCTCCCCGGCCTAGGGGAAGCCTGGCCCTTTTGGGGGGGTTTTACATCTCACACCAAAAGTCACCCTGGGCTGGGGCTCGCACACAAACCGAGCATGAGAGGAAAGAGAACGGGGTGCTCTCCCAGGGAGACACCCCCATCCCTATTAAATCCCTTTTAAGGGCAGCCATTCGGTGCCTTGACAGATGCGTGCTTGCACATTTTCTCTTAATAGAGAGTAGATATTTTTTTTTACTGCTTTCTTGCACATTTGCATATCCCTCCTCCTCCTCCTCTTCCACGGTTAAGCTCCCAAAATATAATAAATATTTCACTTTCAAATCTAGGTTCATTAAAGGATGCCCAGGAGGGGGAAATAATAAGGTATCACTTTACAGCCCAAATAAAACATAGAAAGATACGGCCTATAATGTGTATTTTAGGCTTTAGGTTGAGATAATTCATACATCACCCCCGGTTAAGGAACAAAGACAGTGCTGTGTCAGCACATTGGCTGAAAAAATACCTTCTTGTAATGTTTTATGCCTTTTGGTAATGTATCCCAGTTACCATACGTCACCGCAAGTGGGAAGCGCGGCAGCGCAGAGCGGCAGTCACCTCTGCTCGGTAAAGAGCTGGGATGTTCCCCTCCCTCCCTCCATCCATCCCGTGCTGCGCCACGGCAAAGGGAAAGCAGAGAAACAGGCTATTTTTCTGCCGCGTTTTTCTGACCGAAGGCATATTTTTTTGCTCAGGCTGCAGAGCTGAGTGGCAGCGGGGCTGAGCGGGACAGGAGAGCGCCCGTGACAGGCTGCGCAGCGCTCATTAATCATAAGAGCGATTTCCCTACTAATAAAGTGACCTTGCGTAAATAGCTCAACTTTTCACAGCTATCACATCATTAGGATAGGACACGCGTTGATAGATAGAGACCACACGGACTGCTGATCCAGGATGAACTACTGCAGCCAAGGAGTTATTTTTGATGGGGCTGAAGCGCTCCATCATTTCGCGGCAGAAGGTGCCGGTGAGTAACGCGCCGGGGGACAGGATCAATTCTGCCCGATGCCGCGGGGAGCCTGCCCTCTGTCCTTTGTCCTCCCCACGGCCAACGCTCTGCCCAAAGGAGCTGACATCTCCAAATCACTGCTGCCTCGGGAAATCCAGACCCTCATCAGAAACATCATCTGCTGCAGAGCTGCTGGGCTGCCCAGGAGGCTGCACACCGAGACCCCAGGGCGTCTGCTGGAAGCAAACGTGATCTTTGCACGAGATCCAAAGGGTCTCCTTGGGTGCTAGCAGCAGAGCATCCCGCCTTTTGCAAGACACAGACATGGCCATGGCTGAACTTCAAATCATAGAATCACTTAGGTAGGAAAAGACTTTTAAGATCCTCGAGTCCCACCGAGCAGGACACACGGCAGATCCCGAGGGAACAGCACGGTGGTCTCACTGAGTGTCTCGTGCCGGCATGGCTGTGGGACCGGCCACCACCCCTTCTCCATGGAACCCACCCTCCCGTGGCTCTGCAACGCTCACATCATCCCCTCCCCGTGCAAGCGAGGGAAGGGATGTGTGGGGCGGGAAGGGGCCGGTCTGTGGGGGGAGGCTACAAGGAAAACACGGGGAGCGGGATGTTGTGTTGTTATTGTTACTCTCCCATGTATACTCCTGGCTAATCCAGTAAGCTATTATTTATGTGTAGCCTAATTAAGGTTGCGAGTAGCTCGATCTTTGTTTACTTAAGTATATAGCAGAAGATTGCCAAGCTTAAATAAAATTATCTGCCGTCAGGCAGGCAGGCCTGTGCGCGCTCAGGAGGATGGCTGCGGGGCTGGGGAGCTGCCCTCCTGCCTTTTCCGATGGAGATCTCGTAGGGTCTTCCATCATAGGCCCTGTTGCCAATTCAAGCTTATCTAATAAAGGTTCAGATAAACCAGACCAAACAAAACCCAGCGAAGTCTGAAACTGGCTAATGGGATGTGATTAGCGCTCGTCAGCCTCCGCTTTCACCTGCTACCCGCAGGAGCAGCGCCCATCCAGCCTTGCTCAGGTGCCGGGGCTGCGGATGCAGCGGAAAGCACAGGCGATGGAGGAGAGAGTAACGTGGCTTTAAGTCACAGTCCTACAAAAGAAACCTAGAACTGGCCCAACAGCCCCACTGAAATCACGGCCGCAGCTACTCTATCATAGAGGGGACCATGGATAATGTTGCCTTTTCTGAGCTTCATGGATGAAATATGCTCATAACATCGCATATGTTATGATTTTTATACTTACCAGGCTGGATTGCATCCTCTCCTCCCATCAAACTCCGGCGTGAGCAGATCCCACAAGCTGAGCTAGCTAATGAGACTATTACATTCGCAATGTGCGCTGCCACCCTACGTCTTCCAAACGCTCTCCAAATGGATCTGTTTGGACCCATTTTAAATATAAATATTGCTAGGTTCTGAGTTAAATGTGTATGCAATGCGTTTTACAAAACCTTTAACAAATTCTGTGCAGAAGAATATGTTTTCCCATATGGGCTGCTTAAAGAAAGGCAGATGTGAGGCAATCCAAATCCTTCATATGCTTCTCCTCCTTCTCCCTTTCCTTTTGGCAAACTATCTCAGGCAAAGACAAATATTGTATCAAAGAGTTATGGAAATAAACACGAATATAGCTCAAGGGCATAAGTAAAGTTCTGGAATATTTTCTCCACGCAATTAATAGGTAGTGTTGCGGGGGGAGCACGAGTACCCAAAATCTGCCCGAGGAAGCTCATGTTATTGTGCAGACGGTGCTCTGGGAACCACAGAGCAGGAGCCGCGTTAAGCAACATTAGCCAGGCTGCTCTGAACAGGCTGCTGAGGAAGAGGGGGGAACCCAAGCCGGGAGATTGGGCTGAAGCAAGCCGGGAACGCAGGGAACATGGCTTGCTCCGAGCCAGAGGGAATAGGGGTGAGCCCCATCTCGGGCTCCAGTGAGGGGTGGCCTCCCGAAGGGACAGGAACATCTGGAGGTGGCACTGCTTGCCCTGGACCCTGCTCACATGAAGGATGCGCTAAGGCCACTCGCTGCCTCGCCATAAATTCTGCGGGTGCAGGGACGCCGCAGCCGGTGAAGCGCGCGCTGTACAGGAGCTACTCATCTCGTCCTGAGGGCGATATGAAAACAGATGGCAAAGAGGCACCCAGAGATAAATCAATGGCGCTTCCTCCGCTGTGCCCATGGACACGCCGTGGGCACACACTCCCCAGCACCCGAGACCCTCGGGGGACGAACGCACGGGGTCCCCGAGGCCGGACCCGCAGCTGGAAAACACCCAGCCAAAAGCAGGAGGCAAAACACAAGCACCCAAGCAGTATTTCTCTCTGAAACGCACGTTCTTACAAGAAGAAAAAGAAATAAATATATCGTTCTTCTGCCAGGTTCCTCAGTTCATTAAATAACCTGCAAACATTAAACCAGATGTTGTGTTTTATGGCTTGACTCAGATCATTATGACTTTATTTCTGATGGGCCCGGAATAAATGAAATGCAGTTATAAAGGTTATTTAACTATTAAAACAACTATTAATTAAAGTTTGCCAAGTCTTGGGGGCTCTGAGGACAAGAAGCAGCTAGGTAAATGTCAGTTATTATTTAATAAGTCATTGTTATTGAAATATGCGGCACGTGAGCTGCATTCCCAGCAGGAGCTGGGATCCAGCCGGTCCCGGCTATAAATATTTTGCCCAGCGTTTGCAAGGTGGGAGGTGATTTAGTGCCAGAGCCGGTACTGCCAGGGACCTAGGGCTCACTCAGCAGAGGCAGGGGAGCGGCACCGGCAGTCGCAGGGCGGGCGTCCAGTGGACCCCGGCTCCCCGGGAAAGGGGGGTACCTGGGGGCTGGCAGAGTCCCGGTCCCTGTCCTGGGATGTCTGTCCACCCATGCCGATGTGATGGGCAGCTGCAATGACCATCGTCGCATCCTTGCACACTGGTGCAGAGTTTAGCGTTTTGGTCAGCCCTTACCTGGCCGCCCGCTCTCGCCCTCGGGGCCGGCTCCTGCCCCGTCCCAGCCTGGGGACGCTGCGGGCGGTGGCTACCTCGCGCCTTCTGCCTATGGAGCACCGGCCAGAGACTGACCTGGGCTGGAGCCCTGAGAGGACGAAAGAAAGCAATAAATCGCAAATAGTAACAGCTCTGAGCTCATCCAGGATTTCCAGAAATGGCTCTAATGCCAATAATTAACAGAAATAATGCTGAATAAGCCTCAGAGCTCGAGGAGTAGAGGCCTTCACTGAGCTGGAACCCAGGAGAAAGAAATACGGAGCTGCTCTTGCATGTTATTCTGTAATCAGGGCTTGCTGCAGCTTTGTCCCCGTCCCCGGTGTGACAGAGCCCACCCGCTTTCCCTCTGGTGATACGAACCGAGAGGAACAGCCGCCCCACAACTCCCCGCTTTGTACACGCAAACAAAAATAAAACAGTAAGTTGATTCTTCTGAGCATGAGGAGAGAAAAGAAAGGGAGAGAGAGATGAATATGGAGCAGAGAGTCCAAGCATTAAATCAGGGGATGAAATGCCTGCCAATGTTTTTTTAAAAGCAAACCAAGAAAATGAAAGGGCTGCAAGCAACCGCCATGCCGAGACAATAATCACTAATCAAGTCAAAGTTTCACTCTAATCAGTTCAGTTGTTAAGGGGAAAAAATAGAGCGGTGCCGGGCTTAGAGAATTACCATTCGTTACCGGCTGCGGGTTCGATCAGGGCTGAGCCCCCGGGTGCCGGAGGAGCCGGGCTGCACCTTCCCAGCCCTCCTCCCGCCACGCTGGGCGCAGGACCGGGTCCCAGGAGGATGCTGTGAGCGCCGAGGGATGCTTCCAACCAGGAGGTTGGAGGTTCCAACCAGGTTCGCCACTGAAAAGTGAGTGGGTTTTCCTGTCCCTGCCACGGCTTCGGAGAGGGGCCGGACCTCGGCCACCGCACGCCGGGCTGTGCTGAGGAACGAGGGATGTACGCGCCACGGCTTTCCCAGTCGCTGCCTGACTCAGCCTTTGGAAAATCCCGCTTAAGATCTTTTCCGTAGTAAATCCACACTCATTTAATAAGATATGCAGATACTTTCACTGCTGAATCCCACCACAATCTTGGGAATTCAAGCAGCAGTTTTGAGAGATCAGTTGGAAACTTGAAAAGAGCAACTCGCATTTTGTGTTTTTTAAATAGACATAAGCAGCACAGAGAGGCTTAGGACAGGGCTCTGACTAACAGAAAGACTTTTTATCCCATAAAAGAGAGGAGCATGAGCCGAGGGAGAAGACATGAATACCAGTGGCAGAGACACCGGCTCCCGGCTGGCTGCGAGCAGCCACCGGAGCTGTGCCAGCAGCGAGGGTATGGCTTCCCAAGCCACCCTGGCAGCCGGAGCACCTCTGCGGAAGGCCAGGCAAGCTTTGCCACCAGTTGTAGGGGACGGAAGCTGATCCAACAGAGTGCTTTTCAACACACTAATCCTCTCCTGTCCCATGAGCAACATCCCAACAATTATCTCGGCAGCACAGACGGGGAGAGGGGCAGGGAGACTTGCCCGCACCAGAAAGGGAATCCTTTTCAGAGCTGCAATTTCAACGCACACACTTTCAACCCCAGCTCCGTGCTGGGAGCCGCGCTCGGCTGCAGACCTGCCACGCGCGGGGCTCTGCTCGCAGCGCGTCCCCAGAGCCAGGCACCCAACTTCCCCGCGGCCGCGGGTCCCTCCCTGCAGCGCGGGGCACGAGGGAGCGGGGACTGCAAAGCCCGACCCCTGCAAGGCAGGGAAAGAGTAAATCGCAGGGGCCGTGCTGGGAACTGGAGCAGAGTGGCCGACGGGCTGGGGAAGCTCGCTAAAAATTCAGCGAGCCCCCGCGCACCTCGCCCTGCCTTTAGCTGCCACCGGCTCCCTGCGGATGCCAAAGTTCACCCCTTCCCCTTCCCGCCCCCCCCGATGAACCGGTCCGTCTGGGAAGGCAGAGGACAAGTTGTTAGATGTGGCTTGATTTATAAGAAAGGAAAGAAATTATTATACTCTCTGTGATTTACCTTCCCTGTGTTTTACAACCGGAATAAATTGCAATGCTGAATGTTGCTCTGGAATTATTAGTTACAGGGGGGAGCAGCAGTACCATGAATCTCGCCAGCTGGTAGCTCATCCCCGCGGCACGTTGCAGAGACGCGGTGCTGGAGAGGTTTAATTGGGGGCACGGCGGCTGGGGGGAGGAAGGACACTGCCACTGGTTGGGAGCATCAGGGGAAGGGGAGCTCAAGGTGGGCAGACAGACTGTTACCTGTTGCAGGTCTCCAGTTTGCCAGTCTCCTCTCCAGCCTTCTCTTCCCGTTTCTCTACACCAGAATTGAGATTCAGCGGCGCAAAACGGGCATTCCTGGAACCAGGAGCCCTGTAAGCACAAGGTTAGCATTTTAGCCCGATGAACAAAGGTTCACACTCTTTATGCAATTTGTCTGAAGCAGCCACTCTCAGCACTGGGAGGCAAAATCCCCAGAAAAGCCTTTATGCCGAAGGCGCTGGTGAGCACAGCAGCCTGAACCGTGAGGCCAAGAAGGTATCTTCTCATCTGGTTTTCTATGAATTCTGCCAAGTACTTAGAAATCAGTAATAACTTGTTGCAGGGAATCTCGCAGAGCAATTATATTTTATTCAGGAAAGTATTACTATCATTTTTTTCATTTCTCCTGCATCTTTCTCCCAGTCAGAGCTCAACACACGTTTCTGGGTGAGAAGAAGCCATTGCATTAAAACATCGTATTTCCAGGGCTGGTTTCTTCCCCCTGCCAGATGCTTTAGAGAGTACTATCTCTCTTGGCTTTTCAGATTAGAGGCGCGGGTGTTTTCTCTAACATAAATGTCTATGCGCTTCCTGAGGCGATAGGGTTAAGCCAGAATAGAGAATTGCGTGCCAGCAGCTCGGATAATTGCAATCCCTCTGCATCGGTTTGGGCAAACTGAACGGCATCTCCACGCCAGGTGCTTGCTCACCAGGCTTTGGTAGACGTCCTTAAAATTTCTCCACCTTCTTTAAACTTGCCTATTCTAAACAGCCGTGTATCATCGGCAAATTGTGTTCCTTCACAGCTTATTGCTTTCCTAGCCCGCTAATGACTGCACGGCACAGGCCTGGCTCTGCTACAAATCCCAGAGGCACGCTACCCTTAATTGTCTCCAGCCACAATTTCTCTGCTATTCTCTCTGATGCCACGGCCAGTAAAGCAATGACAAAAGCAGGGACAGCGGTGGCATCAGCACTCTGATGCCAGTGGGGCAGAGCCAGCTCAGCACGCACGGATGGGATGGGATGCTGGAAGCGGACGGCAGCTGGAAGTGCAGCCGGTGCCCCTCTTTGCGAGGGTGGGGAAAGGGAGGGAGGCGAGGGCTGGTGACAGGACGGCAGGACAACCGGCACAGCCAGGTCGAGGGACACAGCCTGTGCACAAGCCCCCCGATAGCGAGCTGGGGCAGCCCCTCTGAGCTTACCAGGACCAGCAGCATCCGCCACGCCACCACCCGGGACCACAGCCGGGCTGGTCCTGATGAGAGCGGGGATGGAGCCCAAGCTGCATTTTATTTTTGACTCGCCTGGCCACCAGCGAGCCCAGCGGAGAAGCCATCACGCCTCTGCCCCACGGCCACCAGACGGGGGAGGAGGGAGACCAGGAAAGCTCTGCGGGTGGACAAGAGAAGAGAGGGACATCAGGCAGCTGACAAAAGAGCCCATTAAAAAAAAAATTAAAAATTTAAAAAAATTAGAGAACTGTGCACAAATATTCCCAGCTTCCCAAGGTTTTGCTGTTTTGTTTACAGTCTGCAGGCCAGGGCAAAAGTTCTCGAATGGAATGATCGTTTCCAGCTCAGAATTGCAGAGCAGGGTTTCCTCCAGCCATCATCCCCTTGCCATCGCTGCTGGCTCCGCAGACCCTTTCCCAGACACTGTCAGCCCCTGACGCTCTGTTTAACTGTGCTGACCGGTCACACATCCGTCTCGTTTCTTGACTGGTTCTGCAAAAAACCAAGATTTAGTTTCCAATGTGGTTAATGCCAGCATACGTTTTCATAGGATTTTTAATGGCTTTTCCGTGGTGTGGCCTTCAGCAGGAGGCTGAGCTTGCGAGGTGGCAGGAGCAGGGCTCCCTGGGAGCCGCAGGCTGGGAGACAGCAAGGAAGGAGCCCTCTTGTTCCTCGAGCAAAGGAACTTTCACTCAGAAATCCTTTTTTAGCAATTCCCTATCAACGCAACTTTGCCAGATGGGTCTTTAGCCCAGGGGAAGATTTTTTTTCTGTGAAAACAGAACAGGGGGAAACAAAATAAAATTCCTTTCACCTCTATTTTTGACTTTGGCAAAAACAGCGGCGAGCAATATAGTGCAATGATTTATTTTTTCTAAACCTTATTTTCTGGCAAGAGTACGATCTTGTGTCTCTCACTCTAGGTCAGGCTATCGCCCTGCTCCGTGCTCACTGCTCAGCCCAGGCGACGCGGCAGCTCCGGAGGCGTCGCTGTCTGGTTCCAAACACTTTCACAAACCCCTAACGTCTCCTTTCCTCCTGGGCTGGGATTCGCCTGCAGAATAAAGCCTGCTCAGCACAGGGCGGTCCTGAGAGCTGCTCTAGAACAGCAGAGAAAATGTGGAGGAAAGATTAGGAGATGCTCTGGGGTAACACGGAGGCAGCTGGCTTGGGACAGGACCGGAGGAGGCCGGTACCCACCCAGCGACCCCATCCTCCCCTGTGCCTGCTCACAAGCCACCACATTTGGGCAGTGCCACCTGCCTTCGAGACGAACCAGTGGCCAGTCCCTCTCCACGGGGGGACATCCCAACCTCCATGGAGCGAGGCTGACCCCAGCCGCATTCATCTTCAGCACCAGCATCTGGATGTGGCATTATCCCTCCTGTCTCCAAACCCTTCCTGCGGCAGACACCCCTCCATCGCTGCCAAGCGCGTGGGGATAGAGGATATGGGCGCACGGTGCTGCCGGGGGTCACAATGCCGAGACTGCGCATGCTGCAGGTATCTTCGCTAGCAATTGAATTGGGGGCTGAAAGTCACTGGAGGATGGAGTAATTCATGCAAATCCCCAGGGCTGGATCAATGCAGATACTGAGGCTTTTACAGTCTCCCTCAGAAGGTAAAAGCACTTACCAGCTTGCTTATTTCAAGAGTTCACACCACACAAAAGATCTTGAAATGCTATAAATACCTGCCGAGATGCTGAAGAGGCATGTGATGTCGTCAGCGCGACGTGGAAAAGCTTGCAACAGGAATTCAGACCTGCAGAGACCCTGCGCAGGGATGGGGGACAGGCTTTCTCTGCGTTCATTTTGGTCTAGATTAAAAAAAAAAACCAAACCCACAAACAAACACATCTCTTCAGAGCCACCGTCACTTTCTGTTAGACATGGGCTATAGGCACTGAGCTAAAATGAACCGCACGAAGAGCTGGTGGTGAACATCTGGAGCCGCAGCCAGCCTAGGCACGGAGGGAGGATGGCTGTCTGTCCTAAGAAGGTGACGGATACGGATGCCAGACCAGCTGCGGTGCATTTAAAGGCCATAAGGCAGACAGTGGTGCAGCTGACCTTGGGCTGGGACGTGTCAGAGAGACCAGCACGTGTGACAGGAGGCAATTTCAGAGCCACAGTGAAACAGCGAGAAGGATGGAGTCCTGTAGGCAAGGACATTCTTGATTGCTATTATTACTATTATTGCTTACTAGAGGCAAACGCAGCGGAGAGGTGACAGCACAGGGAACAGGCAGCTCTCCCCGAACAAGGGATCCCTCTCAGTGTACCGCACCCTCAGAAACCATTGTGCATGAGGAGCTACTGAACTCGAACACTAACTCACACACATGACGACTGAGAAAAAAAAAACACAACCACCTCTTTTTATTTTTTTTTTCCCCTCCTTTGTGTGATGAAGAAGCAGACTCAGAAGGGACGGGCCAGCTCGCCTTCTACTGCCTTTTGATATCTTCCAGGCTGAGAGTGGCTGGTTCACACATCAAAGAACAGAAGGATTCTCCAAAAATCAACTCATGAGGTAGTGGAGATCTGGAAAATCGAGTTGCCTTCTGTACTTCTTTCCATATTACCAGCAGGAGAAAGGGTTACACTGACAGTAACTGGCCTGTCTTGATCTGATAACATCCAACAACCTCAATAAGGCCAGGGTGGAGAAAAGGTTCATTTGGAATGGCACAGAAGCGTTAGCTACGGCAGCGAGGCACAAGGAGTGGTCAGATCTGTCACCAGGACTATGGATGTGATTGGAATAGATGCAAGCTTTTAAGCACAAGATGATCGTGAGTACCCAAATGCCTGTCTGCTTTTCCCACTAGACAACTGCAGCTTTTCCTAAATTTGCCCATACTTACTTCCCAAGTCCATTGCAGTTACAGCAGATGGGTCTGGACTCGGATGTCCTGTGGGTCCTGGTTCCTTGGGATCGAGCCTTGCATCCACATGGATGCTGGAGTGCCTCTTTTTAGGTGCTGGGATGTGCACACCAGTCACTGGTTAAGGGGGCTGCCAAGAGAAGGTGGTCCCTGTGGCTCACCTCGAGGGTCTTCTCTAGGTGTGGGGAAGGAGACCAGGGTGACCGGGGGAGATCAGCACTTCACCGGCTGCTCAAGAGGAGGCTGAACGCCTGAAAGCCTGCCATGTTCCTCTTCTGACTAAGTCAAGTGCGTTTAATTAAGGCAATCCAATTCAGGCTGGGGCTGGTCAAGTTCTCCCCAAAGGTGCACAGCTGTGTTACCAATGTTTTCACAGGATTTAAACTTATAATACAATAGCCCAGACTAAAGCGAGCTTTGTATGTGTTGTAACCGCTACCTTTTTTGCATACAATTGAATAAATTACCTTTTGTTATGAAACATTAATCCTCTTTGCTAATGGAATAATTCCCACCTTGGCTGCGGCGTGAAGCCTCGGAGCAGAGCCGGGGGCATCCTCTGGCGCAGGGGAGCCGCTGCGCCCCAGGAGGGGAGCAGGGACATGCCGGAGAGGTCAGGATGTTCCCTGGCGAATCCTCAGCTAGGTGACCTGACTGATGGGGGGGCACAGATCAACCTGCCGAGGAAACAGAGGCAGGAGGGTAAGAGGGAAGCCTACACGAAAAGCACTTTATCACTGCTGATGACTACCAGCATCACAGGAGCACCAGGAGCCACTGGCCAAAGGTCCCCCAGAGCCTGGTAGCCCCAGCGGAGGTCCCTGCCATGCAGGGGACCACATGCCATGGATGTGGGTTGGATGAGAGCAGGGGAGGAGCCGTGGCATCACTGCAGGGCGCTGGAGCACTGCGATGAGCCTGCGACGCAGGCAGGGTGCCCTCATCCCACCTAAGCACCGCAGCCCCTCCATCCAGGAGCCTTTCTTCCCACCTCGTTACACCTCGGAGTTAATAAATACCGGTCTGGGGAAGAGGTTTTCCCATGTGCCCCTTTCCCTGGCATCGGCA
This sequence comes from Rhinoptilus africanus, assembly GCA_013400135.1. Taxonomy (NCBI): domain Eukaryota; kingdom Metazoa; phylum Chordata; class Aves; order Charadriiformes; family Glareolidae; genus Rhinoptilus; species Rhinoptilus africanus. The sequence continues at coordinate 71,975 of VXBO01003523.1, read as the reverse complement.
GGTTTGCTCTCCCCTAACAGACACGCACCCCCCGGGGTTGGGTGCTGGAGCCGAGTGGGATCCATTAGAAGGAAAACTCCACAAATCTCTGTGCGGAGCGACAGCTCCTGGCAAAATGAAAGCAAGTATCTGGTTCAGATCTGCGCTTAAAACAATCCGGAGGGCCATTAGTATTCATCCCACGTGAGCCAGATAGAGTAACAGCAGCTCTAGGAACACAATTAAAGTCAGAGCGCTGCTGCCGCCTTGCACTTGGGAAGATGCCTGGAGATGCCTCATGCTTCGTCCCTCCGAGCAGCCCCTCACGCGAGGAGCCTCTCTCTCCTTGCTGCCTTTCAAGGCCAGCAGCAGGTATGGCTTGAATTCGAGCCTGCCAGGGCGTCACGCAGCTCAAGGACCCACAGCAAGTGGCGAATCAATGATTTTAAGGTGTAGCTGGATGTTTAGGAGCTGGCTGTGGCGCAGGGACAGGTTGGTGGCATCATGGCAGAGTGCACTGTGCTGGGGTGGTCTGAGGGGCTCCAGGATGCGGGGGCAAGGTGTGCTTTCAGAGGAAGAGGCCTCCCTTGGCTTGCACCGCTCAGCAAAGCTCCAGGGACTTCCCTGAGCCTCCCACTTTGTGCCGCAGCAGAGACCCGGCCGAGGGGAGGACGGGCATCCCACCGATGCCCGCGGGCGGTGGGGAAGAGCAGGGCTGCAGCAAGGACGGCAGCCTGCCGAGAGCGCACAGGGAGAAACAAATCCTTTCCAAGTGCCAAGAGGGTGAAATCCATAGTGTTTTTAACCAGGCTGCAAGTTTCAGGCTGTAGTTCATTAATTCAAAGAGATAGAATTGATATCCCTCCCCTTCCTGTCGATGAAGTCGAAGGGTCTCTCTGTGTCTCCTGATGTGGCCATCGTATTCCGATAGCTCCGCCTGCCTCTGCAGAAGCCGATCGTTGCTGCCTCCGGGGACTCCTCGGAGAGGCCGGTAACCAAACCGTGGCACACCATCCTGACTGGCAGCTGCTGCTCCATCTCCCCCCCTGACGTTCCACCGCCGTGGACACCCATCGGGGGGAAACTGCCACGCAAGGAGTCTCCAGTTTGGCTGTAACGACACGGTGGCTGTGTGATTCAAAACCCCGCTTTTTGCCAAGAGTCCCTAAGCACTATTATTCATGGTTGCTTATGAAACCTCTCATTAGCTCAAGAAGCTAATTGTTGTTGTTGAAAAAAAAGAGGAATGAATCTCCAGGCCTGGCGCTCTGCCACTCCAGGAACCTGGGCTTATTTACTGCCAGGCATCCTTCTCTTTCCCAGTCAGAAACATAATCCGCAGCAAACCCACAGCTTTTTCTCCCATAGTACCAACTGTCCCTCCTTTTTCCTTGTGTAATTTCAATACACAGGAACACTTAGGGTCACCCGTGGATGCAGACTGGTACTTTGTGACTTGTTTCAAGCAGAGTTACCTCTAAAGTGACAATAGTGGCGAAAAAGAGTCCTACATCAGAGTGCCTTGCCCATCTACGAGAGTGACTCCCTTGCCTTCCCTATCAGCCCCAAAATGAGGTATCACTTTGGGGTCAGAAGCATCAACCAGCACGATCACCAGTTAATAGCCCGTCCCTCCCATCTGGCTGCTGGGAGAAATGAGGCTTCGGTCAGGAGGAAATTATTTTGCAGGTATTGTTTTGCTAACAATAGCAATTCCTGCTTCTGAGAATGCTGTTTTGCTTAATACCTTCTTTCTGCAGAGTGGCGACGTGATGGAGTAATAGCCCTGGGATCAGTACGAGGGGCTCTGGCTGCTGACAAGAAAAACAGACAGCTGTATCCATCAGAAAAGAAAAAGAAAATAAGCGCAAAGAAAATAAGTGCTCCATGCAAGAATCCCCCGACAACGCGAGGTTTTAATCTCCCGGATTAAATGGTGTTTTGATTCCTTACCGCACAATAAATGCATTTGTGGGGAAAAAGGTGCCGATTTTCTTTTTGGGAAAAAGGAGAGGTAGCTGGGCCTAAGGACAACACTGCTCATTCCAAAGGAAACACAGCTGTGTTTTGAAGAGCTGTCTGAGAGGGGAGAAATCAAACACCAGTGCGGAGCGCGACCAGCCGGAGCACCCTTCCGCTGGCTTTCTGTCCTGTACAGATAGCGGGGGTCTAATTAACTAATGATAAAACAGCAAAACAGGCCCAGCACGGGCAGCTCGCCCCATGGCAGGCGCTGGTGGCGCTGGTCCTGCCCCCCCAGCCGCTGCTGGCAGCCCCTGCCCCTCCGCAGCCTGGAGCCTTTGGAAACAGCTCTGAAAATTGTCCAGCGACCCCAGCGATCTCATTATTCGTTACCATTTTTCTGGGTTTCTTTCCGTTTTACAGAGAGGGCCATCGTATGCTGGGCACAAAGTGTTTATGCTGATGAATTATTCAAGTTCTGTAAAACTAGACATCATTATTCTCATATGAGATAAAGGAGCGGTTGCACATATACATGGATGTAGATATAATACCGGCTTTAAAAAGAATTACAATTCTCGGTATTCTCCTCCCAAACAAAAAACCTCAAGACACAATGCTCTTTAAAAAAAAAAAAGAAAAAGAGGAAAAGAAAGAAGTAAAGCAGCGCACACCCAGGCCTGCCAAGCACGATCATAAGACGCTGCTGTGCCCTGCACAGTTGGCCGACAGTAATGATAACCTCCCGTCCAACCCCACTAGCAAACCCCCCGGGATAACAGAGCATCATGACATGCCTGCAAGCCCTCAGCAACCCTACGAAAACACGGCGACAAGCACCGCTGCGGCGCCGAGCCAGCAAAACGCGGGTGACTGCCGCGCTGCCCAGAGCCCCCCACCAAAGCCGAGCTGGTGGCAGTGGGGACCCAATGCACGCAGCCTCCCACCCAGCCTCTCCACCTGCCAGGGTGCTTGTCGGAGCGCCAAGCTTCATCAAGAAAAAAACCCCAAGAAATCCCACACCAGAATACGTATACAACAGCATAAGTGAGAGCATAAAGGAAAGAGCTTATTTTAAAGAATGGAGAGAAATCCTTTAGCTGCTGTCCTCTTCCCCTCTCCTCGGGGGTGATGGAGGAGGCCCGTGTTCTTATCGATCTGACCCGCGACACCCCTAGCAGAGCTCGTTAAAAAAACAGAAAGAGAAAACCAATGTTTCGCAACACAACATCTTGTTAACTTTGTAAGTCGGGGGAGCCTTCCCTCTCCGCAGCAATCACTCGGGCATTGCCTGCTTGAATAGAGCCGAACAGTATTGCTCTTAATGGGGTTATTAATAACTGTCACATTCCAAGAAGGTGAAATAATGTGCTTGCTTTCTTTCATAGATTAAAATAAACCTGTGGGGAATTGCCCGAGTCCTCCCACCCCCGCCCTGTGTATCCCGAAGCCGGCATGGCAGAACCTGCAGCGTCACAATGGTCCTTTGGGATGGCCAAACCCAACTGCCCTCACCAGGACCCACCTCCCCACAAGAGCCAGGACTCGGTCCCTGACAACAAACACTCTCTAAAGACGCCTCCATTTCAGCTTAAAAAAAAAAAAAAGCAGCACTCGCTGCTTTGTTGTTACCATTTTAGACCAAAATAAAACCAAAAGCCAGAGCGAGGAGAGTGTGTTCAAGAGACTGTTCGACTGCAGGCAAAAATCTCAGTCCCTACATGTTAATTTAAAGTTTGAGGTTTTTATATGGATGCTGCCGAGACAGACATAGCTATGAGTAAATATGTCAAAATAATCTGTCAAGTGGAAAGCTGGTCCCTGAGCTGTTCGATGGAAGAGGTAAATTACACAAGGATTATTACTAGATTTCCAAAATATATTCCAAAAAGAGAGAAAGAAGAGAAAAAAGGACAAGGTTTGTGGGTCCTTAGTAACACTGATACGGTTCCCATCCCTTCCTTGTTTTGCAATGTGTTGGGAAACAGTCCTTACTAACTGAGGTTCCCAACATTTTTGACACCTTTTTGGAGCTCCAAACTATACCAGAGCCCTGCCTTTCTCTCCTCTCCCTCCCACCCTGTCGCCTCTGCCAGAGGAATATGAACTGTGGCGTGTCGACTCCTTCAAAGCCGAGCAAAGTGAAGTACGGACACGGCGCGACACATGCTGTAGGATGATGTGGTCCCGTCCGGGCTGAGAAAAAGCAAGCGACCCCTCCCGTCTGAGCGCCGGGATTCCTCCCCGAGCGGAACGCAGCAGGAAGCTCATTAGCCACCGTGTCCCCACTCTTAATCATGGTTACTGTGACTGAGCCCTGCGGCACCACCGAGGGGCTGCAGACATGCAGGAGCCCCATTGCGCCGGGTGCTGCACCCAGGCGAAGGGCTGGGAAGCTCCCGAGAGGACGGTGGGGCTGGTCCCCTTCTCTCCGAGCATCCCTCCACACCCACGAGGACCTGCCCACCAGTCCTACCCTGGGGCTTCCACTGGAAGGATGCTGCCCAGCTCAACCAAGCGGTGCTGGAAAGCCTGGATAAAAGCTACCCAGCCTGCTAGAGGGCTCTTAGTCACTTGCTAGCAGAAGTGCTAAATTAATCCGTTTAATAAAGAAAAACCCTGCCTTAAAGAACAAAACAAAATCCAAAAATCTATCTGAATAGTATTCCCCTTGAGGCTTACCAGTGCTTCATTTTCCATCACAAAAATAACGTACTGTAAAAGACTGATTAGTCAACTGATAATTGAGTTCTTAAATGTCAAAAACAATATAGTATGAATATTCAGCAGATCACGCCACTGAAACTTACCTGTTCAATCAACAATGACTAACAGTTTCTATCCCCATTGTTCTTTTCCAGAAATTATGTTAATTTGACTTTTCAGAGGTGACGAACAAGGCTCTCTTAAAACATACCATCTTGCAGGTTAATGTGTAATGGGCTGCTCAAAAGAAAACTGTTTGGAAGTCGTGCCTGACTTCTATCCCTCTGCATTAGCTTCATCTGGCAGTTCAGGTAGAGGGCCAATCGAATCAAAATTGCATCAAAGCAGACATAGTTAATACTTCGCCTTCCGAGAAAGAGAAAACCCAGTATGTAGATGGAAAGAAATGTGCTGTTTCCATGCTGCTTGAGGTTAAACGTGGCCCGAGGGTCCAGGTCACAGCACATTTGAGACATTTCATTTAGTGGGGGAAAGCACAGGCTACATTTCATTAAGGGATGCAGCTGCGGTTTTTAAAGGGATGTGGAGTGTTGCTGCGCAGCCCAAGCGATTGGTTGCTCTCTTTCCATGTCAGTACCATTTCTACTCACCAAAACAACCCAAAATCTTCCCCAAATACCCGTTCTCGTAGCCAGTGTGTGTTATTACACCCTGTCCCTCAGAGACGCTCTCAGCTCACGGTTCTGCCTGCTACTGCTGTCTTCGTCGGCCCCAGGCTGCCTCTGGGACGCTGCTGCTGTTGGCGAGCCCAGCCTGGAAGCCGTGTCCATCCCTCAGGCTGAGGGACTGGGGGTGACAGAACGTGCCCATTTGCAGAGGCGACAGCACCAAAAAGGCGGGGATGTTGGGAAGGAGCCTCGCACAGCACGGCGAGGACGGAGAAGAGGTTGCCGGCGGGGAGGAGGAGTGCACCTACCTACCCGGCAAGGTGACGGCCACGCGATGACAGCATTCACCTGGACACAGGGGCCATGAGGAAGAGGTAGCAATGCTTGGAGCGACACTCTGGGGAAGATCTGAGGGAAAGGAAATTGAAGCAGGAGAAGGCATTATATCCTGACCTTCAGGGAGTCTGCTGATGCACCGCAGGTGAGGAGGCACCTCGGCTTTGCAACTGCCATGATGCTCTGCCATGGGACTCGTGGTCCAGAGAAGTGCCGCATAAGGACCGAGAGCTCAACAGCTCCCAGGAAGAACCACAGCAGTATTTCCACATCAAAATACTCCTGATTTTCTATAGAAACGCTGACATTTTCATGAAAAGCATCCTTGTTTTCCAGCCAGCTCTCATTAGAGACTGCAAGTATTTAAATCACTTGAAATTGATGTGGACAAAGTCCTCAGTGGTGGAGCATACAGAAACACTTTGGTGCTTTCCAGAGATAATCAGGTGACAGGCTGAACCTCCCCCTCGCCATTTACCTCTGTTGTTTTGCTTTATGTCATTCCACTGTTCCAAATATATTTACCCTTCATCTCACCCTCTTCAGGGTTTCCGTGCTGTTTACCTTGAAAGAACTTACCTTCTAGGAAAGAGCCTTTCTGGGAATAGTGAGGAGCCGGAGGAGCCTTGCGGTCGAGCCGTAGGGCACCATTAAATAAAACCATCTTCTCTGTCGTCATAACCGTGATGGAACGACTCGGGGGGAAAAGAAGCCACGAGCACCGAATCTCCCAAGGCTTCTCCAGAGGAAGGGCAGCCACGTCAGGGCCAGGAACGCAACGTCTCAGTGTTCGGGAGCGTTTGTCGTGCCGAGCCCCCGCAGGTGGTCAGTGCTGCGGGGACCATCCGCCCACAGAAACCCAGCACCCGGCCCCCGCTCCGGCCCAGCCAACGGCCGCGCGTTTAAAGACTGAAGGATTACATCTTCCTAAGCATTTTTTTAGTTAACGCACAACTGTGTCATCCTAAAAGGGAGCTCGGAATCCTGGCTCTCAGTTACCCGAACCCAGATTTATGGGCTCTATGTGAAGTGGTTAGCAAAGACATTTAAAAACAATTAGGCTCTTAGAGAAGCAGATTCAAGCAGCCCAGACTGCTCTCATTATGCTGGAGAATGGGAAAATAAAGCCATTAGGCTCACCAGACAACTAGGTTCTTTGTACTATTTTTTTTAATGATTTGTTGCTTTAATAATGCCTTCTGCCTGCAGTCGCAGAAACTCTCCGGCGCGTTCTCGTGCACCGAGTTACTGATGGATGACACTCCCATGTGACCAACCAAACCCGATTTTAATGTTTCATAATGCTATTGAAATGAATAAAAAGGCAATTATCCTTTCCCTCCAGCAAAGCCTCAGATGCTGCCGAGCGCGAAGGGGTGCAGGTTCCTTTGCCAGGGACCATCACACTTGACTTGTCCCCAGCAGCTGAGCCCAGCTCCGGCTCCCTTCTACCCTGTGCTGCACAAGGGAAAAAAAAATAATGAAAAAAAATCCTTTTGCAGTGCACTTCCATCTCCCTGCATCCCCTTCTAGCAAACCAGGACTTGAATCGCAGCACGCAGTGCACTGCAAAAGGATTTTTCCTTTGCAAGGAAGTTTTCTTCAAAGGAGGAGATTTTTATATACAGGAGCAAGCTTCCAAAATTTCAGCCTCTTAGGAGGAAAAGAAAATTTGAAGTTTAGGGCGTTTTTCCCCCCCACCCTGTTCTCACTAGCCCTTACCTAAGCTGCTGGGGTAAGTTTAAGGCTGAACCTCCCATCCACGCTGCCCTCAGAGGCTTAGGGGAGCAGAATACCCTGAAGCACATCTGTCTGCATCTGGCTGGGGCCATCTCCATCCCTCCCAAACTGCTGCTCCTTCTGGACCCCGACCCCGGCCTCGGTCCACAAGGCACCAGCCAGAGCCTAACAGGGCACCACGTCCTGCCCGATCTGTTCATTGCTTCTCCGTGGTAGGGATCGATTTCAGGAGCCATTTCTGCGTGTGATATATCAAAGACCTCCTTAGCAGCGTGCTCTGATGGGAGCCAGAACCCAGGGGGAGCGTGGGGTGAGTCTTCTTTTTCAATGCCATCCTTTAAAAAAAATAATTCATCTGTAGAAACAGAGTATAAAGGACTCTGTTAAAATGGCATTAATATTCCAACTGAGAGAAGCCAGAAATTCAGGCGAATTTCTTTCAGTCCTTGCAGGTTTGCTGTCTCCTACAAAACTCCGCATATTGTGATGGATATTGCCCTGTCACTCATGTAGTTCCAGCATGTCTTGGGGGGGAAAAAAAAAGAGGGTTTTTCTTCAGTGCCAGGGTGAGGGAAGGTGACCTCTCCCACACACACCGAGTTAATCACCATCGTGCCTTGCCTTTGCTGCCTGGCCTGCTATCCGTAATTATACTAACATATTTTCCATGAGTACAATGGGAGAGAGTTCCGGAGGAACAGAGCTCCAGTGGGGAAAAATTAACCGCCTTACACGTGCCGAGATAGAATGGTTGTTTATTCCTCCTGGCGGCACCGTAATTCTCAGCAGAGCCGCCCGCAGAACGAGGGTAATAGATGGTGCAAGCAGAGGGCGGGGGGATCTGGCCCACACGTACCAGCTATTAAGTCAATTCCTTTTACATCCTCACTCAGACAGAGATTTTAGCAGGCGTCCGTCCAGGCAGCGGTGGCCAAAGGAGAAACGGGACTTTGGCTGGTTTGTGCTCCAAGTAGTCCTGTTCCCTCGATCCTGCTTTAAGGGGATCCCCACGGTCTGGACACACACGCGACCTAAATAAACAGGAGCTGAGTGCATCTATAGGTGACGCCATGGCCATTTCCATGGGCCGTCGGGCAAACGGGAGCCCGTGCGCTGTCTGCTCCTTGTGGTATTTTGAAGCACAACCCTCTACAAGCAACCGGGCAACAGTCCTGCGCTACTGGGAAGTTCCATACACTCAGCCGTGAAACATATTTCAATTACCAAGGCAATTGAAATTTTAATTAGTAACACCACAGAAGCGTTTCTGACTCAGCTGCCCCTATGAAAAACACACAAACAACTCCAAAATGAAACCCTTCGATGCCCCAGCAGGTACCGCCACAAAAAGCCGGGAGAGGACAGAAAGTTTTCAAAAGCCTGTTGAATACACACTGGTTTCTGAGGCCAGCAGCAAAGGGCAGCTCCCTCAGTAATGACTGTGATTTTCCCTTAGGCGAAGCTGCTGGGCAGAGCCCGGCCGAGCGTGGGAGCTCTGGGGGGTGAGACCCCCGACCTCGGAAACCTTCCTCTTGGGAAGATTGAAACAACCCTCCCCGCGTGGAGAGGAAGCATCGCCCAGGAGCAGCATCCCGGCTCACCGACGCCGCCTCTGCGAGCACGTCTCTCTCTCTCTGCCTGCTTGGATCTCACCTGATTTATTTCCTTTGCCCGGATCCATCATTGATCCCGCGCCCCGGGTGCCTTTCCACGCTCCCTATTGACAGTCCAGGGGCCGGGGGCTTGCTTTCGCCTTCCGTGGGTCTGCACGCTGCCACGTTCCTACCGCAGGAAGCAGAAAACTAGTTTAACATCTCATTTATTTCGTAGATGAGAAAGTAATTCCCTGCTGAATGATTGTCCTGAACCAACAATTCAGAAAGCAGGAATTTACAGTGCCTGCCAGAGCCGGGAGTGCATTACTGTAGTGCTGCTATATAATGGAAGCTGAAATATGTTTTTTTTCCCTCCTGTTAGCCTGAAGAGAAAAGCCATTAAATATGATTAAGGTTAAGAGATTGCTAAAATTACAAACAGCCGCCATTCAATTATTTTGCTCTATAAAATGCAACACAGATTGGAGTTATTTCTCCGAAATGTGTTTTTAGAAAATAACATAACACAACTAATGTGGTTTGATGTAGCAAATCAGGTTTCAGATACTCCTCGTAATGCCAAACTAAAAGGTTCATAATTTAACTCAAAGTTCCTAACTTCAACTTGTCGGGTACCTGCAGCATAAAAAAAAGATGGGGGGGGGGGGCATGGGAATAAAAAAAATCAATCCCACCCCAACTAATATTCTGTGGAGTCGTCTACAGCCGGCAAGTCAATCAGTTTTATCACCCATTAAAGCAAAAGACAGAAAACCACAACAACTCGGCGTAACAGTCACACGTTTTTTATGGGGAGTAAATCTCCCCGGCGGTTCCCGCAGTTTTTCATGTGACCCGAGGTGGGTGCAAGGGCTGCGCGGGGGCTGGGAGCCTTCTGCGGGCACCGGGAGCACCCCCTGCCCACCACTCCCCGTGCCAGCGGCCTCCAAACCCTGCGAAAATGTGTTCTCTGTCAGCACTGTACAATGAGCGGAAATAATTGGAAAGTCAGGGGAAAAAAAAAAAATCCAGATGGGGATATATTAACGGCTAGAGACTGGTGGTTATTACGGTTAATAAAATATGAGGAATGGCTTTATTCTGCCGAAAGCAACACAAAGCTGGCGGGGTCCTCGGAGGCTGGCTCCGCAGCCGTTTCCATCAGCACGCTGCGAGTGAGCTTGGCGTGGCGCCTTGGCCAGGGCCAGTCAGCATTCCGGTCCGGCGATTTCACGCGTCAGGAGGATTTCTTACCTCATAGATGCTAATTATTCACCTCCCGACACACACGTGCCCGCGGGATTTGCAGGTTCCCACCACAGATATCACAAGACCCCGAAGAGCGAGCACGACGCCTGTAAGAACCTTTTACCGACGCTTGTCGCAATTTCCACGTGAGATCCCTTTTGTAGCAGGTTGCAAAGGGTTAATGCGTGAGAAATAGATCATTTGATGAGTAATTGCATGATTAGAACCCAACAGATCGATAATTTCTTATAACCGTATAAATAATTCATTCTGCTAATGTGCTTATAATCATCTAACACGCACCCACTTATATCTCGCAACAGCTATTCATTCATTTATCAGCCCCACGTATACCCAAATATGACAGAGAAAACAAACACAAAGGCCTCTCTCCAACCCTCGCCAAGGCAGAGCTGAGAAAACAGGTTTGCTGCAAGAAACCAGAAAACTCATTAAAAATAGTACTGCCCTTATGAAGATGTCAGCAACGAGCTGCTGGTGGTTCTCCAGCCAGGCAGTGGCTCAGCAACCCAAACCCAACCCTCCTCCTTCGCCTTGGCAAGCCCCGGGGGGCTCAGGGCACCCTCTTCCCACCTTCTCCACATCTAGTCCCCCACCCAAACACGGCTTTTTGGAGATGCCAGCTCCCAGCTCTGTTTGCGTTCCCTGCCATTTAGGCGAGACCCCACTGAGGTCCTTACAAAGCGTTAAAATTAGCTCTGCCTGCTCCGTCCGCAGGGTTTTATCCACGTGAGGCACCAGGAGAGCATTAAGGCGGGTGCTATATGAGCCTCATCCATCACAAAGATGCACCCGAGAGATAGGTCCGGTGTTCCTGCACCCGGTTTTGCTGCATCTATCGTCCACCCGTGGTCCTCCCTCCAACGCTCCCTACATTAAAATGTCTGGGAGATTAATAATTTTATCCTGAATCAAGGAATTACTGATGGCCAGGGAGATACATCCCCTGCTATTAAAGAGAATACTCTTCCTTGTAAAGCACACAAATCACGCTGCCGTCAGCAGGGCAGTCCGGCTTCTTGTAGCTGCTGCTACCGAAACGGGGGCCGTGGATGCGATCACCCCGTGTCACCGAGCACCGACAGCATCTCCACGGCGCGTGGCTTCAGGGCCGTGTCTGGGATGTGCTGAGATACCGGTGTGTGCGTGAGACCATCCAAGACATCCCAGTTCCAGCCTTCAACTGGAACTTCTCCCCTTTCTTGACCGCCTCACCCCTCTACCAGCCTCCATCCAGATCAGTCTGAAAACAGCATCCGTCTCCCCTCCCCTTCGCTCGCTGCCTAAACAGCTATTCAATGCACATGAAATAGTAGATAACTCTTTATCTGACAGGTAATTAGCCGCAGGGAAAAAAAAAAAGCAAATTAAAAACAGAGACAGTATTAATAACAATGCATGAGCACATATTTGTCTGGGGATGCACAATGAATTACTTTAATTTACAAAAAAAGGCTGGTTTATCTGCGGATGGCGAAAGATACATCTTCATTTCTGCTCCCATTCGTGAGTGTTCTCGGCAGCCGGGAGGAGGGCGAGGCCCCAGCCCCCCCCAGCCCCATCCCTGGTTTTGCCACAACTTGCCGTATCCACTGGTAGACACCGGCATCACCTGTCCATACCCACGCTGCACAAACCTTTTTGGGGGAGTTTCATTACGAAAAAGGGCAAAAAGATATTTAAAAAAAAGTCAAACAAACAAAACAAAAAACCCACATCCAGACATCAAGGAGCCCTGGCACAGCAGAAGTGCAGAGCAAGCCACGGGTGGACTTTTCCCGGGGCAAGGGAGTCCTTGCTCAGGTGGCAGGAACAAGGTAGGAGCTTAGGTGAGCACTGCAATTTCCTTCAAGGCTCATTGCTTTTGGGTTTAATATTTAACATTGAATTTCAATTACCTGACCGGTAATATTCACTAGATTAAAAGCACCATCCCGGCCCTCCGGGCTACAGCTGGAAGGAAGGAGAGTTAAAAGAAGGATTAAGCGTCGCTCCTACAAGAACGGAGCCTCACCTGCCCGTGTCCAGATGCCTTCCTCATGCCCAGGATGCGGAGCCAGCGCTGGGGTGACTGGTCCCAGGCAGGGCCCCCCCAGTCTCGCTGGGGATGACAGAACTGGTGGAGATGGGCATTCAGAGCACAGCGGTATAACGTGGCGGTTGCTCCTCTCTCCCTCACCGCGCAGGAGCTGCCCCTGGCAGGTATTTGCACTCACTGCAGACTTGTCTCAGGCACTATCATGTTCTGCTGATTTTTATTCTTTTTTTTTTTTTCCCTTTCAGAAGGGGAGAAAAAAGATGCTGGAACAACAGAGCTCCCCTTTGTCCATGGCCTAAACCACAACAGAAATAAACACCACAGCACGCATCCCTTTACGAACCTGCTCAGAGCAAAGGGACCAGAGTGGATGTAAATCCCAGGGATGACAAGAAGGATGCGGAGCAGGAGCACCGGGCTGCTGCCAGCAGGAGCCAGCTGCCTCCCATCCAAAGCCAGGCTAGCCCACAGCAACGCCAAGGTCTCCGCTCCCTCTCTGGCTACTCGAGGCTGTTTGCACCCAGACGGTGGAAGTCAGCAGCTCAGGAAAACCCAGGGACCCCATTAAGCCAGCGGTAGCCTGCCTGCCATTCACAACATCCTGCAAAAAACCAAAAGAGGGGATTACGAAGAAGGAAACCCCCCCGCAAAACCAAAGGAGACCCAAAAAGTGGAGCCAAATTCCCCTGTGGTGACAGCGGGAAGCTGTTCCTAGGGAAGGCTGGGAGTGCCAAGGCAGAGGGCTGGCTGTGGGAGGCTCCGGGCAACCTTGAACGCCTTTTTTCCCCCGGGGTGTGCCTGGCAGGCAGCACCTCGCCCCCGACGGCTTTTGGATGCTTTAAGCATCTCTATGGAAAGTGTTTATGACTGGGGCTGGCTGCGAGACATCCCTCCTTGGGAAGGCGTGTGAGGTGCCCGGATGGAGGTGAGCGGCATCCCAGCATCGCTCCCAGCTCTCCTCCTCCCACTCACCCCGCGGCATTCCTGCCTTGCGGGAAAAACCATTACCTGAGGATTAGGCTCCCATCTGATCCCCATCAAAGGCTCTGGTCACCGTGTATTTGCTTAACACTAGACCTTTCAGGTGCCATCAAATTTAACACGGCTTGACAGATTCGGGATTAAACACAAGAGCCAGATGAATCCATACTTTCATAGGAGGCCCCAGTGGATGCAACAGGACAGGCAGGATTAGGAAAAGAAAAAGGAAAAGAGAAAAGGGAAGAAGAGAGAGATGCCTGCGAAATCTGGCTGCTTCTGCTCGTGCCGGGGGACTTTGTTGCCCCAGCCGGAGCTGAGCCCCGGAGCTCCCTGCCCGCCCTCCTTCCTGATCCATGGGGATGGGGTCCCCTCTCCCCCACCTCCCGCCGGGAAGCTGCTGGTTGCTCCGGCTGGCCAGAGCCCCGCTTTTCCCAGCTTGTCCCTCCTCCAGTGCCCTCCCCGGCCAGCAGCCAGCGCCTCGCATGGCAGCGCCTTGGCCTCCCCTGTGCTCGGCGGGAGGCAAAAATAATTAGCAGGGCTCGTCAGCTCATTAGCCTGGCAGCAGCAGCTCAGGAATTCCAGGGTGTCAGGTTTGTTACCTTAAAACAAAACTCTGGGTTTATCACACACGATCCCTAGCCAAATGGAAGCTCCAAACAAGCGTCTCTGGCCGAACTGCAAGTTTAATATTTAACAGGGGGGCTGTCGTGGTTTGGCCTCAGATGGCAACAAAAACCACGTGCCGCTCGCTTGGACTCCCTCAATACAGGGAAGAATCGGAGGAAAAAAGGCAAAACTGGGGTGAGACAAAGGCAACTTAACAGAACAGCAAAAGGTAACAAGAAAACAACAGCAATAACAGGGACAGAGGGATGTACAAACGCTCCCCGCCTGGACCCGGGACGCCCCTGCCCGCTCCCAGCGGCAACTTCCTGCCCCCTCCAAGCACGAGGCTCCTGTGGGATGGAATCCCTGTGTCCCTGCCCGAGCCGGGGGGAATTAACCCTGTCCCCATCAGAACCAGGACAGGCACCAGGCTAGATAATCAAACAGTCCCTCTGCCTTAAAGTTATACATGAAACCACATACAATCTGTGGGAGATTGTAACGCAAGCTATTCCCTCTCTGGTTTTGTTTTTACAGAATCACAGAATCGCTGAGATTGGAAGGGACCTTTGAGATCATCAAGTCCAACCATTAACCCCCCCTGACAAAAACCCCTTCTAAACCCTGTCCCTCAGCACCTCATCTACCCTTTTCTGAAACACCTCCAGGGATGGGGAATCCACCCCCTCCCTGGGCAGCCTCTGCCAATGGTTAATAACCCTTTCAGGGAAAAAATGTTTCCTGATATCCAATCTAAACCTGCCCTGAGATAACTTGAACCCGTTTCCTCTTGTCCTGTGTAAACCTCCCAAGAGAGACATGTCCCTGCAGTGCCGGAGACGGAGTGTCCCAGCCGAGGCGATGTGTCCCATCCCACGGGACACGGGCTGTGCCTGCACCACCCGCCCGTGCCGAAACCCCGGCTGCGCCGAATGCCCACCAACGCGGGGCTCAGCACTGGGCCCGCAAAGTCCCTCCTCTAAGGCAAGGCAGGTTTATGTCTTTCCTTTGCAATAACGGTTACGGAAGGCAGGCTTGGGCAAGGAGTTCATTACAACAAGGAGATAAGAATCTGATTTACTATCCCAGAAGAACCCGAGATGTTTTTAAAATACCATTAGGAAAGAAACATAAAGCATACTTTATCACTAAATGAAACTTTCTTGAGATTTTATAGAAACAAAATTTTGGAATTAAGCATTCTGCTTCTATCTTAGCTTTTTGTCTCCCACCGTTCACAGGACTATCAAAATGAGTGATGGGAGTTTTGTTTAGAAACTGCTGAAAATGGACATCCAGCTCCGAATCCTTTTTCAATTTTAAAATAAGAAACACAAAGAAGCAGAGCATTTGTTCTGACAGACTGAAAGAAACGTCAGCACAGTAAATCCTGACTTAGTTGTAGAGTCCTAAAAATAAATAGGATCAACGTAAGCCTGACACAGTCCCACCCGCCCCAGTGGCCACCGTCCCCGTGTCGCTGTCGTCCCACGGCCCCCCAGCCACGGCATCGCTGCCACCCAGCTCGGTGGACCTGGTCCAGGAGGCTGGCCGGGAGCACGGCTCCTTCCCTGCGGAGCTGGGAGATGCTTGGGCATCTCCACCTGGAGCGAAATCTCCACGCCGCTCCTCCTAACACTGCGGTAACGCTGGCGAGGCCGTGCCAGCTTCCCCGCGTATCCAGATTATTCATGCAAATCCCCCAAATGCTTTTGCAGCGTAAGCAAGGGTCCCAGCGCTGCCCGCAGCCCGTGCTCGGCTGCTTGGCAGCCCTTCCCCTGCCTGGTGCTGTCTGCATTGTAAGCAACCCCCCGGGGAAGGAAAAACTCAGCTGGCTCTCATTATTTGCAACCGGCTGCTCACAGCTTTGGCTGCGGCCGTGGCTGCTGTTTCTCGGCTCCGCTTGCTCTTCCCTCCCATCGGTCTGGAGCAGCAACTCCCCCGCCTTGCTTTGGCCCAGATGCTGTTTCCAGCCTCCGAGAGGTCCGTCCTGCTCTGATCACCCACCCCAAGCCTGCCCCAAACAGCCAGCAGCCCCCGTCTTTCCTTGGGACAGGAGCCATCCCGACACCTCCATCCCCGCAGGGACGCATCCGCAGAGCTCACACCAGCCTCGCCAGCCCTCAGCCCTCCCCAAAGTGATTTATCTGGAGCTGTAAACAAGCCTGTCCATTCCGGGAGCAAATCGCAGCGATGGCCAGTCACTGACAGTAATTTCCAGTAATTAAATGGGAATTAATTGATTTTCCAAGCAATGCGCTTGCTTTATATATGGTGTTTTTATTAAGTAACTAAGTAATTTCCAAGGCATATTTATTAGCACTGCGTAAATCTGAGTAAACAAGTTATTTTTAATTGTGGGAATAATTAAAAATTACCATGTACTTCCAGTCAAGTGAATATCCAGCCAAGGCTGCCATTGAGGAGGTTTTGTGCCCCCCCCGCCTGGCACCCCGGGCTGTGCCACGTCCCCTTTGAGCTCTCCCAGGTGGCAACACCTCATCTCCCTGCCAAGCCATCCCCTTGGCGTGCCATCTCCTCCACTGCGGAAGGCCCCTAACCCTGAGCCCCCGCACAGATTTATCTCCCACCGTGACACCCCTTGGTTTGCGCAAGGGCCATTCCCGCAGATGCCGTGGGATGCCATCCCACGGCGAGCACCGGCAGCTGCCCCGCTGGTGGCAGAGCCATCCTCCTCCGTCCCCCCGTGTCACCCGCACTCCTCCTCGCCTCCCCAGCTCGCTCAGAAAGACTCCAAAGGAATTATTTTTTTTTTTTTTTGGGTCTCACGATTAAAAAATTGGCTCCGCAATGCTTTATGCATGCATCTGTTATGCTAAAATAACCATCCTTCCTAACCATGCCCACCTGCTGTCTTTTTCAATTTTAAGTATTTCTAAGTAGCAATCAAATCAGTATAATTTGTTCTTTATCTCAGAAAAACCATTGTGAAAGAAAAATGTGACCATTATGTTACATCAGGGAAAAATACAAGCCCTTTATTTTCAGCCTTCTCTCTATTCTATCAGATCTCACAGTCGTCATTATGCCCGTCGTATTTAATATTGCTCAAATGAACAGAGCTTTCTTTAATCACCGCAACCTTTCTCCCTTCCCTGATCTCCCCCCTCCCCAAGGTTAAGGCTTTTTTTTTTTTTCCCCTTTCTTTTTTAATCCAGATACATAAATACCCGTATTATGAATGCGTTAAAGGTTTCCAGGAGACAGCTCGGTGGGTTTGTTTCGGGAGCTGGCTGCTATCAGCAGCGTTTCCATCAGCTGCTATTGTGCAAGGAACGAGGGGCCGGATCCCAATGAAAGCGGGATGCGCCAGCCCCTGCCACCACCCACGGGCTGCTCCAGAGAGATCAAAATAAAACCCGGGCAAATATTGACTCTATAATCAATCCCAAGATTAGGATCGACTGCTGAAACGCACCCAGGTTGCTGTAAAAACAGTCAATTCCATAGCTTTCAATGAAGCCCACAGATCAGAGGTCAATGATAAATTATCATTTATAGACCCGCTGCAAAGGTAAGAAAGAGAGGGAGCCCATTACAGTTTAGATTAATCCCTCCACGTGCCAAGAGCTGGTCGCGATACGCGTGTTGGGGCAGGCTGTGGGAAGATGTCTCTTTGGTTTAAACAAGGGGGCAGCGGAATATTTCATCCGCAAAAGAACCGCTAATAGGTGGAGCAGAGGGGATAATTTTCAATAATCTGATTTCTTGCATGTTTTTCAGCTCGAGGGATAAGTTTACACTCCCTTCAGCTTATTGAGCATTCAAACACCTCCCAGCGTCCCCCCGGATGGGCTCTACCCACCCTGAACCCCACAAACACTGCTCTGGGGAACAGGACCAGCAACACCGCGTTGAAACTGCCGTGAGAAGCATCCTTCACATCCCCGGAATTAGACATTAGAGGAGCCTCTCTCTGTCCCCTTGGCCCCTGCCTGGCTCAGCCAGCCACCTCCGTGTTCAGGCTGCGCGAGATAGCTCCTCGGGGGGCATCGCGGGGGTCCAGGGGGCTCTGGGGTTTGGTGCTCATCGGAGGGGGCCTGCTGTGCCCCATCCTGCTGCAGAGAGGTAGCCGAGCGCCAGCATCCCTCCTCCCAGCCACAGCTGTGTGCGCTCGCTGTCCCCCACCCCCGCGGCACTTGTTGTCAGAGGAAGGTGACAGCCAGCCTTGCACGTCCCCTTCCTGCCGCCCCCAGCACCGCAGCAGCCGGGGAACCTGCCAGCACGGCGGTGCCCTCTCAGCAACACATCAGGCCACGTTATCTCAAGGGACCCTTCCCGAGACACGGCCACAGGGACCGCAGTGCCACCAGCACAGAGGCGATGCTCACGGCATCCCGGCACGGGAGGTCTCCGAGGAATCAGGCCTCGGAGAAACTTCTCCTCCAGCCTGAGGACCCCCGAGTAGCTTTGGTAAGAATACATGCTGAAAATAAATACTGTCCTTTACCTCCCTTTTCTCTTCCCAAATGGCAGTTCTAAAAATATGAGCCATTTGCAGGAAAATCCGCCATCACAGAAGCTCCTCTGTCTCTCTCCCAGGAACACAGTGTTATTGCCGTTTAAGTGGGCTGTGAGCACATCTTCAATACATTAGAAGAACGGCACACAGGGTTCAGATCATTAAACAGTAATCCAGGGCTGGGGGGTCAAGCATTTCTCTTTAACAGCGCGCTCCCCTTGCCAGCGCTTTACCCGCTGAGAGATCAGTGCAAACCTCGCTCCCGACGGCAGGGACGTTTTGTCAGCATTTGTCTGGTGGTCCCGCTCCTCTCCCCGCTGCGTTCTCCGTCCCTGGGATGCAGCCTGCTCCCAGAAGGAGCTGGGGAAACCCCCACCGCTTTCCTTTGCATGCATTTAGGAAAATATTTCCTTTGGCTCCGGCTGTGAAGGAGGGCATTCCAACTTCCTCCAGCTTCTGCTTGTTTTGGAGGCAAAACAGATGCAGAGAGCAACCGCTCATCCACCCCCGAGCCCCACAGCACAGTCGGTCCAAACCAAAGAGCTTCCATCTAAACAAAATCCCAGCGTCTGAACCCGGACCTGCTGCGGGTCCAGGGGCCTCCACACCTGCAACAGCCAGGCTCTGAAAGGGACTGGGATTTTCCCTGTCTTACTGCTTCAGCATCCTACCTAAAAAGTGAGGATAATTATACTGTTATCCCCCAAAATATTTACTCACAAAAAACCTTCAGGGCTTAGGCTCCCATCCTCGCTGGGAGAAAGAGGAGGGAAAGGGATGCTGCACCTCCAGCACAGGGTCTGGCCCTTAGGCTGCTGGTTTCGGTGCTTTTTTGGCAAATCAACCAGCAGAGCCTCCGAGATTGTTCTCCCAGACAAAGCTCCGGACGCCCTCGCTCACTGGAGGACCTGCCCCCACAGCCGATCCAAAGGGAAGCAGCTCCCGTGCCAGCAGGCAGCACCATCCTCCCCACAGGATGCTGTTCCCGAGGGAGGCTGTAACAAACAGCAGCCAGCCAAGAGCAAACCTTTTCTTCCTTTTTTCCCCTTCCAACTCAGCTGTGGTTCACACAAGCAGCAGCTTCCCCCCGAGCAAGCGCCCGGGTCCCACGGAGCCTGCGCGGTGCTGGGAGCCGGCAGCTGGCCCAGCCTGGGCCATATGGAAGCAAATTGTGGATCTGCCGCTGGGAGCCAGCCCTTGGCAGCAGCCCTGGCCCGGAGCTGCCGGCTCTGCATGGCACAGCGAGACCCCGGCTTCCTCGGGGGCTCAGGCGAAGGACGATGCTGACGCAGGGAACCGGGGCTGGTTTAATGCCTGAGATGGCTTGACGCAAGCCACTTTGTTCATCTGCACCTCCGTGACAAGGGCCATCATGTTCCTAATTGCCTTTTTAACTCATAAGCTTGTGGGCAGGACAGTCCTGGTGACGCACTTGTAGAGTGGGGAGGCTCCGAGCTCATCCTGGGTCCCACTAACGCCACCCAAACAGCAGCATCCACATTTGAGGTCCCTTTGTCTGCATAGCTCTGCCAGATTAGGGGGGTTTCCAGGCTTGCCTACACCACCTGCATCCCACAGACTGTTGTCGCACTCCGGAGCGATGGGTGCAGAGAGCCAGCACCCCCCAGGATGGGGCTGGACCCCTGCAGCAATCCGCGAGCTGCTTTAGCTCCCTGTTCCAGCATGTCTTTCGCACAGGCTCCCGCATCCAGCTCAGCTACACTTAGCAGCTTCTAGTTTCCATAAATAAAAATTAAACAAACACTTAACAAGCGTCATGCATATTAATACCCTCCAGGTGAAGGTTAGCATGAGCTGTGATTGTGGCAGACTCGCATTTGATTAGATTGACTTAAAAACAGGAGAGATAAACAACCCACAAAAGCCTAAAAATTATAGTAATTTATTCTTTTGACCTCTGCGAGTTTCTCGGTTTTATGCAACTTCAGCCTCCTTCGTACAAGGGGATTTTTCCCCACTCAGTGCGTTTCAAAGAAGCAGGTGCTGGCACATTACAAATGACTCCGTTCCCTTGCCTCTCGAACGGCTCGCCACATGCACGGTGTGGCATCTGCGGAGCGAGGGGGAGCTTTTGACTCATCCCCTTCATGAAAAGCTCCTTGTGAGAGCAGGAGTCTCGTGAGGAGCTGGCAGAGGGATGCCGAGGCTGTTGGAGAAGCAGGAGGTGTTGAGGACCTGCAGCCTGGCTCGAGCTGCCTTCTCTTGGAGGGTTTATTTTTAACTGCAGCCTGAACATCCACATCCAGCTGGTGCTCCAAGCCACTTTTCAGTTACCAGAGAAACACCCAGGACACATTTTAGATGCCTGCATCAAAACAAGACAATGTGCATCCCAAAAGCATCCCTCTCTCATTCCTGACTTTAAGCAAGCTCAGACAGCAGCATTGGAAACACAGATCATAGAATCATGGAATGGTTTGTGTGGGAAGGGACCTGAAACCCCCCCCATTGCCCCCCCTGCCCTGGGCAGGGACACCTCCCACCAGCCCAGGCTGCTCCAAGCCCCGTCCAACCTGGCCTTGAACCCCTCCAGGGATGGGGCAGCCACAGCTTCTCTGGGCAACCTGGGCCAGGGGCTCACCCCCCTCACAGCCAAGAATTTCTTCCCAATGTCATCTCAATCTCCCCTCTTTCAGTGCAAAACCGTTCCCCCTCATCCTATCCCTCCGCTCCCTGATAAAGAGTCCCCCCACCTTGGGCTCACAGCCCAGCGAGGCTCAGGAGATGCTTTCCCGCGGGGCTGCAGCATGCACAGGCTGAAACAGCGGTGTGGGGAGCTCCGCAGAGCTGCGGTAGCTCCTGTCCATTCCGCACTCACAGCGTCAGGGTATTTCCCCCCCCAACTATATGTAAGAGAGTCTCTCACAGATCCACACCTTTGGAACAGCCTTGCTATAAGCCAGAGGGGGGGATTTAAGGGAGCTCAGCCCAAGCACACATCTGGGGTAGTGCAGATGTTTTGGGGGACCGCTCACTGGGGGGACAAAGAAGCTCCAAGTTCCTGAGTTTTTTCCAGCGCAGGAGCCGTTAGCTCCCCCTCGCTCTAACGCAAGCCAAAACGGATGCTCCAGCCGTAGACAGAGAGCCAACAGCTGGTTAATAAACACTAATAAAGGCAACCTGGAAGGATCTGACCTGCGGCTGGAAGTTCTCCACGGTGTCCCTGCTCTGCAGCTGAGCAAAAGGGGCAGCCACCGTAGAGGCCCCAGCAAGACTTTCCGATAGACGGGCAATTATTATTCATTCGTTGCCTGTTTGTGGCAACAACGCTAATCACAGCGGTCTCCGGGAGAAGGATGCTAATGAAGACGTGATGCGGGCAGCAGCGTCCGCAGCCATTTCTCAATTCATTATCGTCCTGTCACTCCGAAGGGCGACCGCCGAGATCCGCGTTCCCACCTTTCACCAAAACATGACAGGGTAATAAAGCAACGCTGTTTGCAGTCTTAGGGAAAAGCTGAACGCGTTCCTGACGCTCAGCAGTTGGAGCAACAAGTGCCAAAAATCAAAGACCAAAAAATGGAACAACACCCCAGCACTCAAAGGAGCAATGACGAAGAATCCTCTTGCATCCCTGCTCGCCCACAGCCAGGCTCCAGCAGCCACAGTCCTTGCTGCAAAGCACTGCTGTACCTGCGGCCACGGACACGTAATTGTATGGAACGAGCCTGAAAATCCACGTGGGCAGCCAAAAGCAGGACAGATCCTGGAGGCTGACATCTCCTGATGCCCTCGCACCAGCAGAAACACTTTATTCATCAGCAAAGACATGGAAAAGAGAACAGGCGGCAATGCACGACGGGAGAAACTCGAATCTGCGCAGGGGACGCGTCAAGCCTGGGTGGCACTTCAGCATTTCCCCTGTTAGTTCCTCCCTAGTGAGTTATACAGAAAATAATCAGGTGCCTTTTGCTAATTGTTTCCTGATGGGTGTCCCACATCTCACGAATCTTCTGAGGGACCAGAAGCACCAACATTTTCACCTTATCCATTAAAAAAATTGCCAACAAACCTACATAACTACAAATAACTGATGCTGCTGGCTCAGCGTTTTATAAAAACGCCGAGTACCTTAATGCGGGTGACACCGCAGCCACGCGGGTCACACGCCTTAACAGCTCTCCGAGGGTCCAGGCCCGGTGAAGGCGAACGTCTCCTAATGCCGATGCTCCACATCACGCCCGGCGAACACCCCCCCCTCCGCGGTGCAGGTTAATTCCTGCAGCTCCACATAATAAACAAGCCCATTTCCCTGCTGAAATTGGAGCGGGCAATAACGCCATAGTCTCAGACAAGACGGAGTACACCATCACCAGCTTTTAGGTTGGCAAATACAGTTCTCTGAACCATCTGATGGGCTCCCGAGTTAATGCGATAATAGATAACCCGGGGGTTTTAACATGACTGCAAGCATCCTGCGCTGCAGGGTTCAGGTTTCTGTACTATTTCTATCACCGCGATAGCTAAACTCAACTTCTCCCTTCTGCTCGGCTGCCATATGTTACTAGCAAACATTCAGATGAGCCGTGAAGCGCGTGCAAGTATTCGCTAAATCTGCGGAGACAGAGTTCTTGCTGATCTCCCTTCTCTCGACAGCGGTTCCATCATCCAGCCGGGAAATAACAACGGTGCAGCAAGAGACCTGGAGGCTCCAAAACTGCGGGAAGCAAACAGCCGGCACAAACGCTGCACGAAATGAACCCCATCCACCCAAAAAACTGCCTGCCCGACAGATTCGGGAGAGGCTGGTAAAAAAAGCCAAGAGGCGCGTTTGCAGACAGTGGGAATGAGCAACCCCTTTTCCCCTGGCTCTGTGGCCCCGAGGGCAGGGAGGGGAAAGAGGCCTTTCCCCCCGCTGCGGCAGAGCAAAGGCGCTCACCCTCCTCGAAGGGGGTTTTCAGACACCCTGCGGGGCCGCTGCGGTCGGGGAGATCGCCTGAAGCCCTCTGTGCGTGACAGGAGCCCCTGGAAAGCAGAGCAAGCCTGCTGGAGCAGCAACGCAGCCGGGGGAGCCCATATGTCCGCGAAGTAGAGCATTCTGGTTGGGAAAATTAAATTATGCTTTTGGAAGGTGGAACGAGGCCCCCACGTTCAAACAGCGGCATCTGCTCTTTGCAAGGTGGGTTTGGCAGACACAAAGCAGCCGAGAGGTCCCCGGCCACGGCAGCTTCCCCTTTCTGAAAGTAATCCCATCACCTCCTTCCCTACGAGCAGTTCCAAGGGCTCCAGCAAAACGCAGTCAGTGGTAAGGGTCCCCAGCACAGGCACCGGCTCCACGGCAGAGCGGGATGGGGTCCCGGAGAGACCTCACGCTTCTCTTGTTAGTCCTCCCTCCCTCTCCCCCGGATCCCGGCTCGCTTCCCTTTCGGCCTCAGCTGCTGCACAATATAATTTCAGCTGTGAAAACGCAGTCAGCACGTCGAGCTGCTGCTGCTGCCTGAACCCTCCCCGGTTTTGTCAGCTCTCCACGGCTGACAGCCTTCCCTGATGTTAAATGGGTTTCGCAGATGAGCAGGGGCAACTTACCAGGGTAAGGAATCACCAAGGGAGAGGAAGGCAGAGCGAGATGCAGGGAAGGCAAGGAAGAGAGCTGGAAAGCAGGAGGGCACCCAAAATCCAGCCCATTTTGAAGATGTGACCGTGCCGAGACCTGCCTGGAGGTCCCGTCCCTGCACACCAGGGACCACTCTCCCGGCAGGCTCGGAGCCCTCTGATGAGAGCCCAATCTCAGGGGAGAACTGCCTTTCCTCCCCTCCCAGGGGGTCTGAACTCCCTCCTGGCAGGTACTGGGGGGGACCTTCCTCTTCTGCACAGCCCTGAAGCCGGGAGCGACGCAGCCGGGAGCCGCAGCCCCGGGCAGGGCTGGGATTTTGTCCCCTTTGAGAGCAGAGCTGGCTGCTCAAGTAAGGCTGCACGCAGCCTAGCAAATCGCGGTAGCTTTTCCAGCTTTATTTTTTCCCCTGTTAAATCTAAGAAGGGGGAAAAAAAAATAAAAAATACACCAACTGTATTTGATAAGAGCTACTTCAGCCGGGGAGGGCTGCAGGGAGACGCGCTCTCACAAACGAGCAAACACAACTCCCCTTCCTTGTTTATCTGCTTCATATTTGAAGCAAGGGCTGGGGAAAATGCAGTAATATTTGGCTGAATTCCCCGTGCCTGTCAAAACCCAATGCTTCATAAATATGTAATTGTGCCTATCTATCACCTGCTGGTGTTTGGGGTTTCCAGGAGTCAGGGAATCATCGCTAACTTCTTCAGGGAGCTCAGTAATAAGCAGGAGGTAAAGCTTCGCCTTCCTTGATATTACTGCCCCAAGGATCCAGACTGCTCTTGAGAAGCTGGGAGCTCTGTGGACTTGGGATGCATGAAAAAATACAGTTCCAGCAAGTGAAATAAAATGGACCTTTTTGTTCCGCTTTCCTCCGGCGCTGCAGATAGCAATCACCTGAACCGTAAGTCACAAAAAAAGGGTTTCTGGCAGAGTTTTTGGGTGATGAGCTGCGCTTCCAGCCGGGCAGCACTGTGAGTGCCACCTCCATGGCATGGATGGGGAAACTGAGTCCCTGCCTTTCTCCCTCCTGTCTCCGGGACCTCGCCTGGGTCCTGAGCGGACATCGTGGAAGGAAGATCCTACTCCTCTGCATCCTCTGGCATACACAGGGAGCCTCTCGTGTCCCTCACCGTGCTCCCTGCATCGGGCTGCATCGCACGGAAAGGGATGAAAGGCAGAAGTTCAGCGCAACCTCTCACAAAACAGACCTCTCCTGCTCTGATGCATATTCCTCTTGAAAACACGCAAAAAAAGAAGAGTCTCACTGCCCCCCTCCCCCAGCTGCTGGGCAAACTGGTACAAAGGCACGGGTTCTTTTTCATAACTTTCTTTTAAGAGGACCACGCACTTACATTTAATTAAAAGTATCTACGTAGGAATTAGATTAATTAATTCTCCTTCTACCCAAGAGCCCTCTCATTGTGTTGGCTTAAATGAGGTTTTAAAATGTTGTCTCTCTGCCGTATCTGGGCTAGTTGTCTCCAGACAGCACTTGAACCGTTATTCTGGCTCGTACTACACCACCTCACTTCTCCTAAAAGAGGATGACGTGCGCAGGGCCAGCCCGCTCTTGGCTTTGGGGGATGTTAAGAGCCGAGCTTCAGACAGATGTGGGCACCTCCGATCTTCTGGAGAGGATCCGCTCAGCCCGCAAACAGCCTGGGACGTCAACAGCCTCCACTCAACTCGCCCATCCTCGCGCGCGCCACTCGGCACCAGCACAACCAGAGGATGCTGCCCAGCCAGAAAGCGACAGCGAGCGGGCGCGCTGGGGGCGAAGTGCAAGGAGAGCGCTGCCGAAGGCTCCACAGCCTGGCTGGAAGCACGGCAGAGGCGACGCCGCAGCCGGGAGAGGACGTCAGCAGCGATGATGAGCGCCGAGGAGCCCTGGGAGGGAGCGGTGCCCGCCCGGCATCGCCGCCTCTGCCCGCTCCCAGCGCCGCCAGCCCCGCGCCCGATGCAAATCAGTAAATCAACAGCCTGTGAAACGCGGCTTCCCAACCTGCCATTTTCCTGAGGCGCCTGCCCGTTTCTCCACGCAGGTCAAGCGCAAAGACGGTGAAGGGTGGCAGCTGACAGCAGAACTCGGCGTTTAACCCTCCGAAATAAAAGGAAGGGAACAAAGCGGACAAACAAGCTCTCCACCCTCGCAGAGGGAGGATGCGGAGAGGTGACCTCAAGCAACACTGCAAGAAGGGACCCGGCTATTACGCACGAAGAGCAACGCGCTCTTCTTTGTGTCCAAATTCCACCCGACGCAGAGGAAACATCTTCCCTCTAATTCAATGTCAAGCGGAGCCAGCGGCACACGGTGCTCCTGAGGGAGCCCTGCTTCCAGCGGAAAGAGGAGCAGAAGCAGAGCTCTTGGCATTGGTGCCAGAGGCCGCAGGGACAGCCCTGGGGAACGTGGGGCTCCTGGGCTCGCTTTGCCATCCCCAGCAGGTCTGGTAGCCTGGCTGAAGGGATGGGGGAACTGCAGCGCCCGGACCCCGCCTTGGGCAGGGGAACGGGGAAAGGCTGGGGAGGGGTTACGGTGCTGCCAGGCAGGGAAAACGGCTGGGACCCCACCACGTCCCGCAGCTTTCCTCCCCTTTCCCCACCTGATCCCTTCAGTAATTTTCTTTCATGCCATTTCACAAGGCGCCAGCCTTCCCATCGACAGGCGAGCTCCAGCCTCCCGCAGCCCAACATTAATTGATGGGGGAGCGAGAGATTTCTCCTCCAAACAAGAGGCTTCCCAGCCAGGTCCAACGGCCCACCAATTAGGCTATTTACATTTTGAGTCAAATATGAAATCACCCAGAGGTTCCCTGAGGCTCCTGAAGGCAGATGATCGGGATGACCTTACTTACAAGTAGATCTGTGTCAAACCCAGGCAGCCCAGGGGCTCCCAGCTGAAGGAAAGGGGCCAGGGACAGGCCTGGCTGCTAGCGGGGATGCTCAGTTATATGTATTTCCATAGAGAGATGGAAACACAACTGCTTTTAAGAGACACAAAACCACAACAAATCTGTAATGAACTTGACCATAAAGACGCAAGCTGGAGCACGTTCAACACCCTCTTCCCGCTTATATCTCATTTACAGTGGCACCCGAAGAAATACCTCTGCAGGACGTGTGCTTTGGGCTCTCTGGACCCTCTTTTCCCCTCCCTGGCACACAGCCCTGGCCCTCTGTGTGCTGGCAGCACGACTGGAATAGTTACTGGTGCAGAAAACAGCAGTAGCATCCCGCGCCCACGCACAGTGTCCCTCTCCCACTCCTCTCTTTATCTCCCTTGGCCACCCGGCTCGGTGCCACGCTCCGGCGACGCTCCGCACCAGGGAGCAGGCACGGCACGGCGCCCGCGACCTCGCGGGGAGCCCCCCACTCCCTTCCCGAGCAATCCATGGCTCCCCAAGGCCCACCCCATCCACAGCAAGGCATTTGCATCCCGCTTCCCAGCGGCAGCTCCTGCTTCACCTCAACTCCCTGTGATAAACCCTTATCGGGAGCCCCCGTGGCAACTCTGCGGTGACTTTGTTCGTTTGTATTAGCTCTGCACAGATTAGCTCTTCACAGCGCTTTGCCAGTTTATACAGATTTCTTGATAAATGTTTTGACAGATTTTCCTGACTTCGGGAAAAAAAAAAAAAGAGAGAGGGGGGGGGGGGGGGGGGTGGTAGAAGAAGAGAGTCTTTGCCTGCCCACGCTTCAGATAGCGCTTTAGACATGAAATATTCATTGCTGTTCAAGCACGTAGGGTCTAAGAAACCAGTAAGCACTTCTATATCCCCAAATATAGCGTTGCTCCCTTGTCCCCGCTCCGGCAGCAGCTCTGGGTCTCGCTTCCCTCATGTGCCGCCATCCCTGGGACGCCCGCCCTGGAGAAGGCAGGAGTCCTCCGAAGGATGCTCCTCCGTCCGCTTCCCCCTCCGTGTCCCGAGAAGGACTAGAGGCAGCACAGGGGATTTTTAAAACAGATTTGGGATGGTAGGTAGCACTTATCTCCTCCGGATTTACATCCCTGCCGCGTACATAGCAAATTCATTGGATCGCCTTTACTGTCGGCGCTGTCTCTCCCCCGTAACACTGATCTTTTATTCATCTCAATTCTGAGTGAAGACTTTCCAGATAGCGAAGATGCCAATGAGAGCAGCGGGTATTTTGTCTTTCAGCCAGATGTTGAGACTGCTGAAGCTCCAAGCTTTTTTGGGAAGCCCAGGCTCCCTGCGTACCACCCGCAGACTCCCACCCACACGGGACGGCGGTGCCGGACGCAGGCTGGCAGAGGTCGTGGCTGCATCCATAACGACGCAGGTGTCTGAATTTAAGCTCCTGCAATGCCCAGATCTCTCCGCAGGAGGAACGGGGTTATGCAAAGAGAGGAGAGCACCAGTCCGGCCCGAGCCATGGACCACAACCTTCCCGGACACTCCGCCTGGCGATGGAAATTTCTAACATCCCTTTTGCACAACCATTGACCTCTGCCAGCTTTATCTGCCTGCTATTAGCCTTCGTAGCTCTGATTTGTTTGCCTGTCATTTGGATAAATGCTGACGGGCAGAAACAAGCAGNCCCCCCCCCTCCCATCCAGTGCCAGCAACAACATCAAGGGAAAAAGGTGAACAACTGACCCATAAAAGAAATACAAGGCTTACAGTTTTTGATAAAGATTAAGTATTGTAGGAGTCATGACTAGATAAAAGCTAGCGGAAGGAAAAGCCTCAGATCTCAATAGAGCATAAAAAAAAAAGCAGCATATATATATATATACACACACACGGAGGAAAATGTCTTGCAAGTTTTATGGAGAGTTTGATAACCTGCACAAGCTTCACTCCTCGCAGACTTGCCTCACAAGTGCATCTCAAACACAGGCTGAGAAACCCCAGCAAAGCAGGCGAGAGGCTGAGCCCGAGCACGGCGTTATCCTGCCCCGGGGGCGGCAGCTTCTGCCCCCGAGATCCCCCTCCCGGCTCCCGCCGCCCCGGGGCAGGGTCCCTGCTCCGCTCACCTTCCTACAGCCAAAGAAACAACCCACGGAAGGAAGAAAAAGGAAAAAGCAGCGCTGGTGTCTCGCTCCATCCCCAGGCGCTGGAAGCACCTGGACCCCGGCGCAGCTCCATGGGAGAAGCCCATGGCCAAGGCTGGAGGCAGCGCGCGGGGCTGGCAGCCCTTCCGACCCGGGGGCAAGAGGAGCACGGCTCTCCTCTCGCACCCGAAAAGCGTGCACAGAACGTACAAGAAAAAACCGCGCTAAATATTCTTCTCTTCACCCCGGGATAGGTTTCTGGTTCAGAAGCCGTGTTGTCCCTCGCCCCGCTCTACAGCGCGGCTGGGGGTGGGCAGCCCAAAGGGTGGCACATCCTCAGCAGGTCCTGCCCCAGCTCCCCGTCCCCCCCGCATCACTGCAAAACCGCCTGCTCCACCACCCCAGCCCCCCGCTGCTGAGTTCGCCGTCTGCCAGGCTACCGCGGGGGTAATTTCCCTCCCACTGCTCACTGGTTTTCCAAATTACACCAGTCCCNNNAAACACAACACCCAAAGGGCTGCAGGCACCTGATGAACATGGGGGGGCCTCTCCCCACAGACCCCCAGCCGTATCTGCCCACCCCCCGCAAGAAGCAGCACGCCCAGGCACATCCCAAACCCCCCCAAAAGCACCCCTTACCTGCAGAGCCCCATCCTGCCCCTGCCGCGCCTCCGGGGCTGCCGGGGCTGAGCACTCAGTACCCGCAGGTGTGGAGCTGGGAACGGGCCCCAGCTGGGCAGGGGCCGGCAGACACCCCCATGGCCATGGCCAACGATCCTGGGGCAGCTCCTCCCCCGCCAGGGAAGGCTGGGAGCACTTGCTGCCCCTGGGAAGTGGCGGAGATCCCAGGTGAAACCCCGTTTTCCTCCCCTGGTGCCAATCCCGATGGTTTGCCTGGAGTGTGCACGCTTTTCCCAGGCATGGAGGAGAGCCGTGGCACTGGGGCAGCACGAGAAGCCACCCGTTTGCGTGTGCTGTACAGAAAGCCGCCTGCCTGCCCTGCTAGCCACCGCCAGCTCCGTGCTGGCCACGCGCACAGCAGAAAGGCATGTGGCTGGTGGCCTTAGAGGTGCCCTGGCAGCAGCAGCCCCGCTAACACCGGCGTTGCTGCGGTGGGACCGCACAGGAACCTGGGCGACCCCGGTTTCGAAGCGCGGCACAGCTCGCGCCGCTGACGGAAGAGCCCCCGCTCCACCTCTGTTTAGTTCTGAGCACCCCAAATGTCAATGCTCCTAAGGCAAGACCAAGGAGCCCCTGGAAGAGCCGGCAAGAGTCTGAGCGCTTGCAGAAAAACCCACCAAGTTTTGTCAAGCCTGGCTCGAAAGCAGCCTGCTCATGGCCTGACCCAAACTGGTCGGCTCCCAGTGCACAGGGTCCCTTACTGGGACAGCCTCTGCCTGTCGCCGGTCCCTTTCCCCAGAGCATCAGATCCCCCACGGGCTCGCCATCCGAGCAGACAAGCAATCGGGCAACCACGAGCCAGAGAGCTAAGGCAGCAGCACAGGGAGAATTGGAGCTGCGCTCGGCAGCAAATTAGACATTTAAAAACTGAGGAGAGCGAGTGGTGAAGATTAAATGCATTATAGATTTGCTGGAGGAGAGGCGAGCGAAAGAAAAGGTAGATCATTGACACCCCTCAGGCAACAGGGTGAAGATTTGTTTACGTACTGGTGTGTAATCAAGTAGGAATGAATGCGAGACACGGGGCCTTAATTTTTCATTTGCAATCAAGGCCACGTACACCTTTTCTTACTCACAGAAAAACACTCTCCTCGTTCCTGCTCAACAGCAGCATTACCCAGAGAAGGGAAAATTATCCAGATATAATCGGGCTGATTACAGATGGGGACGGCCAGGGAAGGAGATCTCCGGGGGCTGCTGGCACCTCCCGGCCACGCTCGGAGCGCTGCTTGGGCACCCTGTCCCCGGCTGGGAGCGAGTTACCTGTGACATGGGAGCTGGTTTGGGAACACACCAGCTTCACTCCTGCCCCTAGGCTGGGGCTTGGGGAAGGATGGCATCCCTGGGATGGATGGGATGCCTGGGATGGATGGGATCCTTGGGGTAGATAGGATGCCTGGGATGGATGGGATCCTTGGGATAGATGGGGTCCCTGGGATGGATGGCATCCCTGGGATGCTGTGTGTTAAAAGGCTGTTTTCCAGTGCTGGGAAAAAAGGAATCATCCCAGTCAGTGTGAAGTCTCACACTGGACCGGTGGCTCCGCCGGACTCGTTGAAAGGACTCGAGGAGAGGTGAAGGACAGCACGGCTTTGTTTAAGCCATTCAGAGGAAACCAGGATTTCCAGAAAGCGCTCGAGGTCAAACGGAGCTTCGGAAACTGCCAGCGGGTCTTTAAAGCCGTCCCTGCTCTTCCCCGGCACTTTGTGTCTCAGGGTCTTTTTACACACCAGGGACTCCTTCCCTCTTTGTACTCGGGGACGGAGGAAACCTCCCTCACCTCGCGGGGAGCGACATGGAAGCAGAAAAGAAAGACTCCAGCCCAGCAAAGTGCGAAGGGCACGAGAGTCTCTGCGTGCGGAGCCATTTCGGGGGGAGCGGGGGGGTCACCTCCTTCCCAGGGCAACAGCTTCAAATGGCTCCACAAAGGCGTTAGATGGGGGGAGCGGGGGGGTGCAGAAGCGGGTCTCGCTTACAGCACAGTCCCAGGGCAGGAATGAAACAGCGCTGGGCAGCCGAACACCCCCCTCTTCCGAAGGGGCTCAGTTCCCCTTCCATCCGGAGGTCAGAGCTCCCCCAAACCCACCCCTCGCAGGCTGCCAAGCGCCCACGGATCCTCCCGGCCTTTGATACCTGCCGCTGCCAGCCGAGCAACTGCCGAATTGCATCTACCCAGACCCCTTCCATCTATATTCTGCTTTTCTGTTCTAGCTCTATTCTTTATTCCCATTCAACCTGCACTGCTCTAGGTCTATTCCTCACAGTACTCCCGCTGCTACCCTGCAGAACAGGGTAAGAAATGGGGCCAGGAGAACACGGGTCGCGGGGAAATAGGCAGAGGCAGGTGGCTTAAACCCGCTATTAATTAGGCAGGCTGGAGCCGAGAGGGGGAAGGGCTGGGGGAGCTCGGCAGCCCGCGCCTGCCCGACCGCGTGAGGTGCTGCCGGGTTCCTCGGAGCAGAGCGAGGGAGGCCGTCGTCCATCCACGTCCAGGCTGGTGAGCGGGAGCGAAAGGGCATCAAGGAGGGGCGAGGAGAAGCCGGGAGGGGTGGGCGAGGAGCAGGGATGGGGAGACATCCTGACCCGAGCGAGCAGGGGTCCGCCTGCCCAGCACCCCGCCGGCAGCAGGGGAGCACAGGCCCCCATCGCGGCATCTCCGGGGGTTTCTCCCACGCAGAGCCTACACGGGGAGGATTGCTCTGCTCTTATCCTGCTTTGGTGTTTTCGCAAGTCCTGGCAGGAAAGCTGGCCCATCCCGCTAGAAATAGCTACGCCTGCCCGCGCGCTGGGCCAGCTCTGTGGGTTTTGTACCGGCCAAGCACCCAAACTGGAAGGGACTGCCCCTCTGCTCGCCCCCCCCAGCTGAGCTGTTCCTGTGTAAACATATAAAATTTATATATTTAACCAAGGTTTGTTTGTTTCCCTAAAGTTTCTTTATTTCCCCAAAGTTTGTTTGTTTCCCTGAAGTTTATTTATTTCCCAAAAGTTTGTTTGTTTCCCTGAAGTTTATTTATTTCCCGAAAGTTTGTTTGTTTCCTGAAAGTTTGTTTGTTTCCCTGAAGTTTATTTATTTAGCCAAGTGTAGCCAGGAGCTCCTGCAGGACGGCAGCGGGGCTGGTAGAGCTCTGCCCCTCGGCACCGTCACCTTTCCTGTACCTTCCCTACGAGCTCAAACCCCGACGCCCTGCTGACCGTCTATCCATATTTTTCGGGGAAGAGCTTTATTCTGGATTCGAAACTGAAATCAGAAGCTTTGGTGCGCAGCAGGGAATGCCTCCCCAGCTGCCCTCTGGAACAGGACAAGGCCAGTTTAAACTTTTATTAGCCATTAGGCCGAAATTAATTTCTAGGTTGTACTAATTCGGATGTTAAGATATTAGCCCGAGCAATGGAATTTGGTTTTTCCCCTTCTCTGGAATTACACCGCCAGCTACAGCAGCGCTCACTTAAACTCGGAAGAGGGTAATGTGTGTGAGGGCGACAATCTGCCGCGAACGGCTGGCAAATCGCACCCACCGGAGTTCTGGCCCTGCGGAGCACAGGGGATGAGCCGTGCTGCCCAGGCTCCATACACTGCATTCCCTGTGCTCCGCTCACCGGGAAGGTATTTTGCTCGTACAAGGCGCAGACCCACAAGGTCTGGTCCTTGTGGGGTGGGATGGGGCTGGGTCCAGCAACCCCCCTATTGCTGCTGCCCCCCAGCTGGAGGAGTAGTGCTGTTCCCACTGGATGCCGTGGGAGCGGGCGTTATCCCAGGCTGACGCTGCCTAGAAAATGGGATTGGAGCCTCAGAAATAAGCTCTTTGCGCCTTGTCGGGCCCCTGTGCTGAGTAGCAGCTGGGCAGCGTGGATCAAACAACTGTGCTTCCCAAATACCTGTATTAGAAGGAGCAAGTGCTGGAGAGCGCGGAACGCCGGCCGCGGAGCACCGCCAGCTCCAGCCCAGGCGCGCGGCTCCCGGCAGCCGAGGGCAGCTCGCGCACGCGCGGGCACTACGGCAGCCTCTCTCGCGGTAGCGGCTCCTCAGCAGCAAGCGATTGTCGTTCTCCTCCTCTTTGTCCAAAACAGAAAAGATTGATGCTTCTAATTTCGGTGCTGCAGCTGCCTCGTAACCCCATTTCAGGTGATGCGGCGAAGGGAACTGCGGGAGGAGGAAGGGACGCCGGGATCAAGGATGGCTCCGCCGAGGGTGAGCGGTGGCGAAGCGGGTTCCTCCTGGTGGTACTTTTCACGGGGGCTG
Organism: Rhinoptilus africanus; assembly: GCA_013400135.1. Lineage (NCBI taxonomy): Eukaryota > Metazoa > Chordata > Aves > Charadriiformes > Glareolidae > Rhinoptilus > Rhinoptilus africanus. The sequence goes on along the minus strand of VXBO01003523.1, from coordinate 38,141 downwards.
GGCGCTCCCAGGCGAACCGACATCCCACATGGCGACTCTGAAATCCTCAGCGTTTCAAAGGGAGACGCAAGAAAACCTGGCAACAGGCAGAACGGCACTGGAGATCGGAATGGGGCGGAGGGGGGCGCGTATTTCAAGGCTCACCTGCCATCACAGCATGGAAACATTCGTCTGCTGTTAAAAGCTTGTGTGCGGGGCTGCCCTCCCCAGCAGCTCGGGAAGGTTGAAATACCAGCCACGGGTCAGTTTTCTCCTTCAGGAACACCAAGGCAGGGACCCAGCATGGGAAGACGCGATGGGAGCCAGCTCACAGCAAGGTCCAGCCCGCAGACAAACTCACCCGAGACGACGGCGCGTATCGTCTCCGTCGCGGCAGGGCGTAAAGAGCGCAAAATGAGCTGGAGTTTTGTAACATTAATTTTTTTTTATTAAGAAGACAGATATTTTATAGTACTTCTTTTCCTTTGTAAAAATGGTATACATGAACCAATACAAAATGTGAATGGGAACAGATGGATATGTATTTTCTTACATTGTCACATCTTCCATGGACACCTTAAAACAGAACTGGCCTAAGGGAAAAAAATGAAAAGGCCGGGTGAATAAAGAACAAGGTTGTTTAGCATCGGTTCCGCCTCCTTCATTTGTAATACGCCTTTAAACAAGGTTGTTCTTTCTTCACGCTTCAAAATCCTAATGATCTAAAGCTGTACAAAGTAATACTCAACAATACATTTCAAACAGTGCACTGTATACTGAAGAAAAAATACATAAACCGATATACAACTAAAATTCGTAATTTCCTGTTTTTTATCCTGTTTTTTTGTGGTTTTATTTTTTTTTTCCAATGTGTGGGGCCGAAATTTTGCAATCTACCTGAGACGGAAAACACCAATCAAAACACATGAACCTGAGACATGTCAACATTGTAAGTCAAAGTTACATCGGTAACACTGCACTACTGTACACTTCCAAAACAAAGATGGGCTGCTCAAAACCAGGCTGCCGATCCCGCCCCCGACGATGTTTGTACCGTAAAAGCCCCCCGGCCCCCCATGCCGCCGGCTTCTGGCCGGGACGCGGGGTGGCAACGGTGCTGAAGGCTCAGGAAAGAGCTGCGCTCGACAAAATCTGCTCGGGGGGGAAAAAAAAGGGTGTTTCGGCGAGGTTCTTCTCGTGAAAAGGGGAAAGACAGAAGACTGCCGGAGAATGGACTCGCGCTCTGCCGTCAGGCCATCCCGTTCCCAAAGGGCTCCCGCACTGTAATGGTTCTGCCAAAAACGACAATTAAAAAAAAAAACCAACCCAAAAATAAAACGCACGAAAACGCTCCCCCCGAAACCCCTAAAAAAACCCCCAACCTGACGCTAAGATTAATGTTTCCCTTAAATAAATCAGCATACATTTTCCACATAAACACAGTAAAAAAAAAAGTACCGCTCGAAATCCAAGATTACTCACCAAAAAAAAAAAATAAATTCAGCATATATAATTTTAATACCGTCTTACCACTGCGGTCAGCTACCTGTCACTGCGGATTCTAAGTGACCTAGATTCTCCTTTTCACCTATGGCTTTGTAAGTCAGTTAGCACTGTCGTTTTAACGCGAATTCCCACGTTTGACTGAGCGGGTAGAAACAAGGCAGTTTGGCTGGTCCGGCTGCTCGCCCGGGCTCGGCTCCGACATGTCCCCCGGCCGCAGTGGGATGGGAGAGGGCGGCTGGAGCTGGGGGCGCTGCCTCCTCCGGCCCCTGGCAGTGGGATGGAGCGGTCCCCGGCACCGCAGGGAGATGGGCTCAGCATCCCTGCGGGGGAAACCCCGCGTCCTGCTTTCCCGCGGCCGAGCAGCGCCTTTGCCGAGCTCCAGCCCCTTTCCTGGTCGCCACCACGGCAGGCACCTGAACACGGGCAGCCACCAACGGGGTCTCGTCGTTCGTTTATCCGAGCCTTGAGGACGACAGAGGGGGATGGGAGATGGGCACACTGAACTGCAAACTACGAAATCTAAAATGTGCTGGTTCTCCTCCGATGAGCTCGAGTTCGGAACGGAAACGGTGAAGAGAAAAAGAAAGAGAAACACCTTCAGAGAAAGCCACCTACTCCAAGGGGTCCCAGCAGGCAACTCCAGAAAGGGACCGGGAAAGGGGAAACGAAGAGCCACAGAAACCCGAAGGGAACTAACGCACAGAAGCCCCTCTTCTTCCCAGCCTCCCCCCGACCCCAACGAACAGAAATTAAACAAGGCACAGAATCTTCTGCAAATGACTTCACTAAACTAAATCCAAGCTGGACTTGGCCAAAAAAAGAAAACCCAAACAAACTGAGGTGTCGAACAGCAGAGTGTACTTTACGAGGAATATTTTTACACAGCAAATCCCGGACCCTCCCAGCCTCACCGCTCTCCACCCATTTGCTATTTTTTTTTTTTTCGTTTAAAAAAAAAGACACAAGCTGGTTGCAACTTCCAATATCACTGTCTCTTTAGCGTTTAAATAGGGCCAGTAGTAACCGTCCACGGTTGGACACCTCATAGAAACCAAGGCTGCTCTAGATGAAGTACTCTTTCTTTTCTTCGGAGTTGTTCTGTCCCCCCTCTGCGTTGATGATGGCTGTGTCTGCGTCGGCCGCATCATCCGCTCCTTTGGCTTCGTGAGTGAAGTACGTACCTGCAAGGCAAGCGGGAGGTTGCGCGACTCGTCGCCCACGAGGCACTGAGAGACCGAGCAAAGAAGCCGCAAGTGGAAAGGGAAAAAAATACCTAAATCATGAAAATACCAGGCTGGGGCATGGGAAACTGCTGCCGGGAAGAAGCGGGGCTGCTGCTGCCTGGCGCAGAGCACCCCGCTCCTCGGGAGCGTCCGGGGCTGGAGACCCCAGGACCGACCACACTCCGGGCATCCCCGTCCCCGCTCCGACATGCGACGGAGTGTCCCGCTCTGCGCCCTCTGACTCGGAGCAGAAATCAGGTCACAGCTATTTCACCCTCTCAGAATTACACCAATACCAGTAAAATTGTGTTTTATACACTTTACTTAAGGAGAGAAATCTTTTATCTCCACTTTCTCCTCTAATCTGCTTTAGTTTTCTGGGGTTTTTTTCCCTTTCTCCTCTGTTCTTAACATAATTCACTCCATCCCGACGGCGGTCGTAACCAGCCTCTCACCCTCTGTCAGCTTTTCCACGTGTACTACAGAACCCCCAGTTAACATCAGCTCCTTCGTACAAACACATACACAGGGGACTGGTCACAATTTTGCTCTGGAAGGTGTAACAAATTCCCCAAACGGACCGTTTTACACAAACCCAGGCTAACGTGGCACATGTATCAGCTCAGGTCAACAGGGCTTTGTAGAGGGACCTCCAAATTCCCGTTTGAGGCTGCATGCCGAGGCGCTGGCTGAAAGCTTCGGGGATGAGCTGAGCCGGTGCGGCTCTGTGCATCGTTACTCACAGTAATTGTCCCCAATACCTGGGACCGTCACAGGAGGTACTGTGGGCTCTTCGAGATGAGCTCAGCGTGCCCCGTGACGTGAAATGCTGCTCCAGAAAGAGAAAGGACCTCAGCTGTCGGGCATCCTGCTGCTACCATGCCTTGGAAGGGAAGGTCCTCCCCGGCACCACCACCCGCAAGCCTCGGCGCTGGCACACCGGGTTCAGGCACTGTCTGGCGTCAACTTTCCTCCTGCCCTAAGCCCTGGTGCCCAGAACATCCATGGGCTGCTCCAGGCTTCCTCCTTTTCCCCCTTCCCAAAGGCCCTTCAGGAGACATCCTTCCAGAGCAACCAAGAGGGGGGCCTCTCACATCAGACAGACCCCCACGAGCAAGGGGAAACGCACGCCACCTCCTCTCTTTGTTGGGTTTTGCCCTTTGTCTTACCTTTATGTCTGGCAAAATATCGCCCTAAAATGATGAGCAGGCAAAGCATCGCAAACACGACCACGGCCACGACGCCACCAACCACTGCATGGTCCACGCTCCGAATGGCCCCTTCCTCACCTGCACGAGAATCTGTTGAGATCAGAAGAGGAATAAGAATTCGGGACTTACTACGACGCGCTCTGAAGGGTTTGGCTGCAGCTGCTCTCAGATGGGAAAAGCCACCCTTGCGCTCTCAGAAGGAGAAGGGGTAAAGCACGGAGCTATCTAGGCAGATGAGTTCGGGCAGAGGAACGGCGCCCAAAGCCGAACTGATCTGGCGGCTGGACTCACAAAGTGTTCTCCGCTATAAGCAGCAGCACTACGACTACGCACGCGGAGGACAGCTGGGAGAGGGAGAGGAGAGATGGAGTTGGTGGTAGGTACATGTTTTGGGGAATTTCCCTAGAATGCTTCCCAAATTTCAACCTCCCCATGGGATAGGGGCCCAGCGAATAGCAGCTCAATATGGGAATATTAATCGTTAGCTCTGGAGACACATCATTAATGAGTGCCCTGTTGGAAACACTTCAACTTCAGCCCAAAATCTCCTTGACCAACACCTAACCAACCCAGCACGGTGAACACGTCTACAGCCATCCTCTCCCCCAAGCCAACACGAGTCCATCGGGAAACACAACCTTCACTCTTCAGCGCGGTTCTCGATGTCGAAGACACGTAACTCCTAACTCAGACTGTAAGGACCTCTTCAAAAGCAGAGAGCGAGCAATAATTGTACAGTGCCTCCAACCGCTTCATTTCATTTATTTAACTCCTCACCATGCAATTAGTTGTCTTTCATAAGCGCCTCTCCCTTAGGAGGCCGTCACCCGGGAGAGGAATGACTTATGTGGCGGAGGAACAACTCCGCAATGAACCCAGAATGAGCTATGGCCATGTAAAATGAATGTATAGCAGTGTAAACAATTTTAATTTAAGAACGCAGCTACATCAACCCTCCCTGCAATCCTAATGGCAACCGAGATTTATAACGTAGTAAAAAACAATTATTCTCCCGTTGATTAATACATTAACATTTTGGAATAGAAGCTAAACCATTGTCTCTTTTTTTTTTATTGAGTCAAGCGCGACACCTCCATTAAAATGATTTACTGGCCATACCTTACAATTTAAGCACAGCAGCAACAGAAACGGTAAAAATCTTTTAACTTTACATGATTTGTGAAGTCATATGTGAAGGATTTACCATTTAAATCTTTCACTACAAGAAGCACATGCCTATAAATCTGTCCTGCATGCAGTTGCCCAGGCACCTAAGAGAAATGCATTTTACCAGGAAGACTGAGAGTGCAAATGCAAGTCAATTTTTAAGAAAGATTTATCTCCGTCTCCCTCCAAAGAACAGAGCAAATCTCTGAAGCCTCCACCTCTAATAATATTTGAAGTTTATCGATCAAGCGTACAGATCCGTGACAGCTAAAGGTAATGGTGCTCTTTTGAGCTGAAACCTGATACAAAGCTTTCCAGCAGCAGCCCGGGATTTACGCTGTCTATCGATATTTCCAATTCTGCTCCAAGATTAAGGACCGAGGGACCTAGGTAAATAACTCGTGACTGAGAGCACCATCAAGCGCCTTGTAATTAAAACAATTTGAGAAAAAAAACCCTTCAAGTGCTTCTTGGAGTAACTCCCAGCAGTGGGATCCTGGGCTGAGCTGGGACAAGGCGGACATAATGGGACACAAGATCCAGGAGCCTCCCAGCGCCTCAGGCAGAGGGTCCTTGGCAACAACCCCTCTGATGAGCTAAAACCTGTAGCAAACCCCAAAGATTCCAAAAGCATTCGCTGCCACATCGCGTAAATCCGAGTTGTTTCCCTGTGGGAAGAGCGTGCCAGAGCAATCCCAGAGCATGTGAGAGGGAGGGACGTTTTGTCCGGCCTCCAGCAGGAGCAGACCGTGTCCTCAACCCTTCCCGGCCCTGCTCGCCCACGGGGACGCGGCACAGCGACGTGTCAGGCAGAACGCCTCGCCCGGGCAAAGCCTCTGCCGCCTGCCTGGGACGGGACCTGGGGAAAACCAGCAATCCCGGGCACTCCGGGCAGCGCTGTCCCAAGACAGCCTGCTCCCTGCGCCTCTCACCTCGTCTAACCCGGGCCCGGAGAGATTCACTCTCCACAAAGCAACAAACCCGGCTCATCCGCTGGAGCAGCTGCTTTAGACAAGCTCCACTCCATTTTTTAAGTATTTTTTTTTAGACCTGTAGCACCCAGTTCCACACGACTGCTCTAAGGAGGTGACAGCAGCATCCCGGACTGGGAGGATGAATGTCTGGTTGACATCTGGAACAGCTGAGGAGAATAAACACACTGAGTTACGGCTCTATAACGTGCTTAGAGCAGGATTTTGCATCAAGAGCCATTTTCTCTTAATCACCATAAATTAAAGCTCTGGAAAGAGGAGGCCTGACAGGGGGTCGGTGGGCTCCTCCCGGCAGCCCATTCCCACCGAACCACCACTGCGGAGCCAAAGCCTCACACCCCAACATCCCCCCTGGCATCCCCGCCATCGGCATCGGGAGCAGGGAGACAGCCCTTCCCTGAGAAGGGACTTCAGCATAAGGAAAAGAGCTCTGTCCAGAGCAGTTTATTCAGTCCCACTGCGTCCACTGGGACACGCAGGGCCATTTTAATTATTTTCTGTTAAAGAAGACCTCTGCGAAGTGCCAGCCACAAGTTTACTTTATTATGTGTGTGGCTAAATAGTTTATCTATCTTCCAGCTTACACACTACATAAAAATTAAAATATATCGCAAGGGAGCCTCGGATGGCTGTGAACCATCTAACAGCAAGTCCGCGAGGCAGCGGTGGCGCAGCCCCGACTCACACGGAGCTCTCTTTCTGTGTCTGAGGTTGAGTGGCGGGACGGCGCGGGGGGTCTCGCTGCGGCTTCAGACAGAGACGCCACGTTTAGAGGCATTAGAACACTTACCGAAATTAAATCTGCCTCACGTCTTTTCCACGTGGCATTGATTTGCTCTCCAAAGATAAACTACTCACAATTTTAAAGAAAAATTCAAGCATTTGAAATGCTTTTAGGCCTGCCATGTATTTTTTCTTCTACTTAGGCAGGGAAGTAAACCCAAAACACCTTGAGAGGCCGGGGACCACCATCCCCCAGCAAAGCCAGCGATGCCCATGGTACCGCTAACGCCGCTTTCCTACTCCAACCCTTAAAGAAAACTCCCCAGTGATGGATCTTCCATCACACAAGCCACTCCAGCGGGACGCCATTCCCTTTGCCAGACACCCCCCCTTCCACACCTCCTCTCCACCTGGGCTCCCGTGTCTCCTCAGGCTCCACCTGCTCCACAGCAGGTCCCGGTTCTGCCCGTGGGCGCGGAGGACGAGGCAGAGCCGGGGGCTGCCGGCCCACAGACCCCCCCTCACTCAGCAACTCTGGACACTGCTCCACGCAAGGCACTGGGAACGCCACCAGCACGAGAGCCGCTACTTCATTTTCTGTCACTCAACTTCTTCGGCAATTAAAAAAGAAACGTCGGGTCTGTGGAGCAAGGAATAATTCCCCAAATTTGTGCCAAGAAAAGAGAGACTTGACCTTAAAAACTGGATTCTGCTTTAGAATGCTGTCTCTGATTCACAAAAGCTATTCCCGCTTCATATCTATGATTAAAAAAGAAATCACAACTTTATTACTGAAGAGGGAACAGACGAGATGGCAGGAACTGACAAAATGCCACATTATTTGCTAATCCTAATATGTTATTCTTCCTTAAGATTTGCTTTTCTCAGCACCAATTCAATTATAGATGCTACAAATCCTTCTGACATTTAATTCCCTCTTGTCAGAGAGCAGTAAATGTATACATGCAGAGCTTTCCCATTAAGATGTTAATATATATTGGAGCGCGCTGGCCTTTAAACCGAATTGGCAGAATTTTTTCTACTAAGGGTTTGTTTCTGGTTTGCTCGTGGGTCTTTTGGGGGTGGGAGCGGGAGGAGGTCGGGGAGGGGGCAGCGAGGTGCCGACACCGCTGCGTGTTGCCACCAACACGCGCGGCTCCGGGGCACCTCGGCCGCCCCCCGTGTCGTGGGGGGGTGCTTTGCCCGACGCCAAAGCACCTTAAAGGAAAACTGCAGCGATGATGGTACAACCCACTCGGGAGAACTGCAGAGATGCAGGGAAAAATAATTTAAAAAAAAATCAATTTTCCTTTTTAAACTGCTGGGATGCCTCCCCTGCAGGGACAGTCCGGTTGTGCCCAGCATTAGAGGGATGCCAAAATTCGGTCTGATAGAGCTCAGAGTGCTCTGCGCGAGATGCAGCTCTGCACACAGCAGCAGAGAGCACTCTAGTCCCACTTCAAGTGGTGGCCAGTAAGAGACTTTGGTAGTTTTAAATCCGTTTTGGCTTATTATTGTAATCAACTGCTCGCGCAATCAACAAAAAAGAGATTATACCACTTGAGCGCAAAGCCCGAAGTTTTCCTTTAAACAAAAAGAGCGACTCATGAAACGGTATGTAGACAGAAGAGAAAGGCATTTGTGGCTGGTTCCTCCTTTGATAATTTACTAACGCCACGCTAACGCCACGCTAAGGGCACGTGTTCTGAGCCAGGGCGACCCGTAGCAGACGGTTAGCTGCTTACCTGCCATGGAAGCACTGTCAACTAACACCTGCCTTTTAAGACTCCCAATTCATAATTATGTTGGGGTTTTTTGCGTGGGAAAACGCTTTTTAAAAAACAAATGTATTAACGATCTCTATTTCCCAACATTTTCGCAGATGGAATTGTTTAAAAATAGCTTTCTGTGGCCTGGCACAAAAAAGCTGGCAGATTTCAGCAGCATCCTCCGAACAATGTGGGTCAAGCGCTTACAGCGAGGTTGAGCAGACGGAAGACTTTCCTCCTCCCATCTACTCAATAAAAAGGTTCCGTTCGATTCTCTTTTTAATGAGGCTTTAAAATATATATATATGTATCTATGCATATTCCAGCTTCCACCCTTTTTTAAGTGGCAGCTTTTCAAGATGAAGAGAAAGACTAGACTGGACCTGGCTGCCTGTGCCGGCCAGCAGTTTAAATCTCAATTATACCCACTCTGAACTCTATTAGGCTCAAACTACTTTATTTTTAGCTTCAGTGCTCCCCAAGTTTTTGGAAGTGGGTGCTGTGAAGCTGGAAAAGCCAGGTTTGGGATCTTCAGCACCATTCCCGGGATGATTCCTGCTCCCAAAGCCTCCCTCTCCGCCTCCCCTGGGGGCTCCAGCCCCTCTTCCCATCACGGGTCTCCGTCCCCCGGTACCAGAGCCACCTGCAGCTTGGGTGTTCCTGCCTCCTGTCCTCGCTCCTCGCCTTCCTGCCTGCCTTTCCTTTGGTAGACCAACGTTTTCGGACATTTTTGGGGTACCTCCGACCCGCCCTGAGCTTGTTCTACGCGTGCTTCTGCTGTCAAAGCAGAAAATCGATGGAGGTTTTTGTGAAAACATAGTATAGATGTTAATTTTGGCATACTTGGATTTATCACCGTGATCCCACAAAAATTTATCGTCAATTTCAAGCTACTGATGTAGGACAACACGGGATGAACCCGTGTGTGCGTACAGGAGTTGACAGACACTAACTCCGCCGGCAGCCGCCGTGCCTCCCACGCGTGACCCTCACCTCTGCACCACCGCAGGCAAAAGGAAACCTACATCAACTGCTTTGCAGAATTCTGAACCTGGCAATCTTTCCTTCCTCCCGTTAAAGTTTAGTTAATTAAATAATTAACACACCACTGTGACCACTGCTGGTGACAATGTGGGTGCTAACGGCCTTAGTCACTTGTCTGCTTCTGAAAAACTGGTAAAAAACCTGGCAAAGCCAACTATTCCTCTCTGCTACCAGGGAGGAAAGGTAAAGCACTCACATTTTCCCACCAAATTAGCAGTTAATTCTTTGGTGGGATGGAGTTTCCCAAACGATGGAGCAGCAGGAGAAGCGGGGGCTGGCGGGGGGTGCTGTGGGCAGGGCTGGGGGCAGAACAGGCTGCTGTCATTCCAGAAACACTATGAAACTCTTCCCCGCCACGTGGGAGGACGGAGCTCACTGCCGGAATATGGCGGGATGAGCGGTAACACCATTCATTACACCAGCGCGGCAGTAAGCGCGCTACCCCTGCTCTAATTTATCGACGGACTGCTAAAGAGCAGCGTTAACCTGTTTGTCCGATTGTAATTGAACTTGGGCTAATTTAAGCCAGAGAAACTCGAGTTCATCCTTCTTCAATCAATAAGCTCCCCTTCAGTGACCCACTTCAAGATCGCTTCATAAAAAATAACGCCCTTTGTTTTAATAAATTTAAGCCCTACGACAGGCGCTCAGTGTCTAGCGGTTGCTCCCGCAGACTCCTCCCTGCTGCAAAAGGGAGCCCCGCCGGCAATCGGTAGCCGTCGAAGCATCGGCAGCCCCCTCGAACAAAGGTGGTAACCAGGCTTGGATGAGTTAATCAAACCGATGCGCGGGTCCCTCCCGGCTTCACCAGAGGCGCATCACCACTGGGAGCGGGGGGAGCGGTGGGCACCGCAGGGGACTGGGATACGGCTGTGCCGGACGGGGGAACCGGCTCCTCAGGCCCGGAGCCCGCAGCAGCCTGTACGTACGTACGTACTCAGCTGTGCGTGCCCCCGTAGGCTCACACAGCCGCCCAGCGGCTCGCCCGCGCTCCCCGGCCCCGCGGGGCTGCCGAGAGGCTGCGAGGCCAGCCCTGCCCGGACCCCCCCGCCTCCGCGCCTCAGGAACCAGAGGAGGTTTGTGAGTGGCACGGACACACACAGCTGGACCAGGGGAAGCGGGGACAGCTCTGGAAGCTAGCTACCTGGGCGGAAGGCAAGGGATGCATTACTTAATTGCACAGTTGGCAGAGCCTCCGGTGAAGCGTTTAGCGGGACAGGAGTACCTGCAAGGAACAGCAGACTGAGCAAACACCGCCGCAGCGCCCCGCGCTCACCGCACCTCCGTCGGGGCATACACCCCCGCGTCCCCGGTACTCCCGGGGCACCCAGAGCCTTCCTGGTGGAGAGCTGGGCTCCAGCACCCACCTGGACCCCCCGTCTGACAGCCCCAGCCTGCCCAGCCCCGACCGCAGAGGGGATGCCCTGGACTCCTCAGCAGCCCCCTGGAACAAAGGTGCTAATCAGGTTTGGATGAGTTAATCAAACCCGACGCCGTGTCCCCACAGCCTGGGGACGGCTGATGGGATGGGGACAGAGCGGCCCGGGGCCCTCTCTCTAGTGCCAGTGGCGTATTTAGCTGGGCACGATTACCCACTGGGTGTCCACAGGTAACCAAGAGAGCAACAAGCAAAGTTCTGAAATTCTTCGGGGAAAAAAATAATAAAAAAATCAGGAGTCAAACCAGATGCTGCTAAATGGGTGTCTGGCAGCGCACAGAGGCTGCCTGCTCCGCTGCCGGCCGTCGCTGCCGTGCTGCCCGCGCTGCTTTCTGCAAAGCTCGGGGGAGATTCGGACTCGCACTTCCAGTTCAGAGGAACGGGAACATCGAGCTGTGCACTGGGGAAGAGGTGCTGGCCATCGGGCACAGCCACAGCTGCTCCGTGGCCGGCACACGACACCCGAGGGGACGGCAGGGCTGCTGGCAGACACCCATTTTGCGGAATTCCATTGGGGAATTGTTTCCCGTTCTCTTTGTTCACCAAAAAGTGCATTTTTTCTTTAAAAAACACAAATTAAAATAGTAAAGCAGCTTATCAGAGCAAAACAATTATTTCCCATCCACACAGCGGTAACATTTGACAGACACCTAGTGCTTCTTACCTATGAGATCTGGCCCAGCCCTGCAACAATAATTATTAGTATCGCTCAGGAGTTAGAAGACATACTGCATCAACCCGTCATTTCTAACCTCTTGGCCAAAGCATACCTATAGTGGCTTACAGGAGGAGATGCCGTTGATTGGATGAGAGCAAAGGCAAGCGTTTGTCCGAGTGAGATGAGGACTCGGGGCTGGGCATTTTTTGGCCTTGCTCTTTGCTCCCTGTCACCCCCCAACGGGGACAGGGTGGGAGTGGGACCCTCCCGCCCCCCTCTGCAGAGATGCTCTGACAAATGGGAGCGAAAAAAAAATGGTGCACTTCTGAAAACGGTTAGGATGACCCTGGCAAAACAGGAGGATCAGAGGTTTATGACATCTGCAGCGCTGGGACGACCCCTCTTTGAACATACCAACTGCACCCTCTGAAGATGCTTTCAGTTCTTATCTGGATTAGTGCTAATTCGCAAGGACCAGCTACGAGGATGTTATTTACGTAACTTTCAGTCCAGCGTGGATAAAAAGAGGTTCAAGCCATTTACTTGGCTCTGCCTCCGCCAATAAAACCTCCTTTTTTACCCCCAAACTGACACTCCTACTATGAGAAACTGCCACGCAGCCAAGACGTAGTGCCGGCCGCGTTTCTTAAAGGCGGTTTCACACAACGGGGCAGAGTCCAGCGTTTGACCAACATCAAGTTTCAACAGAACCCGTCTCCAACTTCAGTGTTCAAAAAATTCCGGCCGAGCAGCTGGGAGGGCACCGGGAACGGCGCCTCCCCACTCCGCGCCCTCCCGCTCCCTTTGCAAGGCTGCCGCACAGAAAGGCGTGCCAAAAACGGGGCGGAAAATCCCAACGGGAAAGAGCGGACATCCAAGCTGCCAGACCGTGTGCGAGAACGGCTACACCGCAGCAACTATACAATGCAACATGGCCAAGATGCAGAAATCAGAGTGGAACCAGTATCGAGCGAAGAAGAGCAGCGGTGTACCTACGTACTAGCCCTTACCTGAGAGATCCCCATAGTCCAGCTCCTCTGCCGAATTGGGCAACTGAGTAAAGCCTTACAAGTAAAAACAAACTCATTTTTCTCTGCGTTTCTTGAGCGACAAAAAAACAACACACTTAAGAACCGAGGATGAAATTTCTTGGGGGGGGGGAAAACAGAATGCGTCAATCACTTGCCATCGTCTGCCCCTTCGGGCAGAGTAACCCGTATGACAGAATTGCAATAATTTCCTTTATTACAGACAGAAACATTCCTCAGTCTACACTGTTGGCACACAAAACATGGAATCAAAGTCACTCATTCATAACAGCATGCAAAGACCCCCAAACTCTGTCTTTTTGTCATCGCGGGGGGCAATCTCCCAATTTAGTCCAGTTCAATTTAGGTTCTGTATACATACAGCAATGTCAAATTTTCTTCCAATTTCCCCCCAAATCCAATCGTTTTTTGATAAATGTTGACAAGCTGGGCAACGTATCAATTAGTAAATATTGCGGATCGCGTTTCAATACTGTAAGGCATCTGTGCGTGCAAACCGCAGGCTGTATCTTCTGCAAAAAAGAGCCAACAAAATCTCGTTTTTTAATTTCCCAAATTTGGTGCATTTCTGGAAAAAGTATCTGTCCTCAAAGCTGATAAAGCAGTTAGGTGAGACACGCTTTCCTGACCCCAAAAGGCAGCCGATGCTGTCTGTAAAGCCATTATTTTCTATTTTGAAAATATTATTTATTTTTACATCTCCCCTGAAGGGACAGCACCGTCACTGGCCACCGGGAAACCTGGCGGCGTGAGCGCCCCGACTGCTAAAAACATTGACTTTCTTTTCAATAGCCAAGACGTTAATGCAGCGTAGTCGATGTGCAGACTGTCCCCATCGGAAAGCAGCAGGCTATATATATATATTTCTCTCATTAAAAATAAAACTCCTTTTCAGTGACGGTGTTTAAAATCCATCAAGTCACCTGGAAGCTACAGGCAGAATTATCTTCTAAAGTGGGAAGGCGTTTAGATTAATAGCAAGAAGGTTGTTTGTGCGCCGCTCCTGGATTTCAGGGAGCTCCCCTTTTTTACTATAATACAATTTAGAAATATAATTACAGTTGACTCACAGAAGCATTGGACACGCCAACCTGGGCTCCGAAGAGGAGCCGTTCAACTTCTCTCTCTCCCAAATTGCTTCTGTAGAGTCTTCCCTTTCACTTAAAAGGAACTACATTTTCTCAATAATGAAAAAGGGCAACGCTGCATTTTTTATGAAGGCTTTTTCAAAAGAAAATTTAACGATTCCACCATTCTGCCTGCACCTGGTACACTTAAAAATGCCGCCGAACAGGATCAAAACCTGTTGCGAGGCATTTTAAACATGCGGTGAATTGCTTCTTGACTTTTCTCGTTAAACTTCCATACCAGCAATCGGATTCCCTTCCTCTCCCTTCGGCTCCAAAGGAATTCTGAGCCTGCTGTGACTCCTGGTCCATGCGGGAAAGCCGGCGTGTCGCTCGGCTCCCATCTCCCCGTGCCACGGGGACTCTGCTTTGGGCTGCTTCCTCAGCTACCTCCGCTTTTTTAAGGAAAAGCCAATTTTCTCTTTCACATCAAGCTGTAAATAACCAATCAGGGATTCCGTTTCATGCTGCCTATTCCAGGGCACCGCACAGAAACCGGAGCATGTGCAGAGAGCTTTATGATGTTTTATTCAATCGCCCCAAGGACTGGATCTGTGAAATGTATTTAGGAATGTATTTACTGTTAGTTGCACTTTTAAACAGAGTGTTTTCCAAAGGAAAGGCAGCTGGGCAGGCAGAGCTGCTTGGTAACGTTAATGCCGAGAGTACGGAGGCTTTTTCCTGGCGTGCCGTTGGGTCTGGTGAGACCTGCGAGGCGAGGAGCGCTCGGGCACGGCTCAGCTTTTGGCTGCAGACGAGTAAAACTCACTCTCCAAGACTGAACGCTATAGGAAAAGGCAACAAGAGCTTAACACGGTAGTGTTAAACCTCCTCGTAAAACACCCTGCTAAGGCCGTAATTAAAAATTCATTGGGCCTTTGGGGAAGAATTTGCAGCTTATAAAATAATTTACCTGCTATAATATGGGCAAGGTATTTTCTTGTCACTCTTCATTCACGACTGGGATGTTTTCATGATTTTAGCCTTGGCTCCAGACTTCCTGCTTTGCCAGCTTCAGAAGAGATTTTTTTTTCGCCCTACCTTTTCGTGAGGATGAGCAGAAATCCTGCCGTGTTTCTGCCTCGGGGGGTGGGGGGAGCCGAAGCGCCGCCCGGAGCATACCCCTCACCCCCAACGTGTGTCCGGCCGGGGCTGCCCAGGGACAGCGGCTCCGTGCGACGGGCATCGCCCGCCGCCTGGGAAAACCATTCCCGAGCTCTTAAAGCTCTTCGCTTATGAGAGGGCAAATTTTTCAAAATTTGGGGAAAAAATGGCAAAATTACTTCTGCTGTAGCAAAAGACCGTCATGTATAAGGTCATGGCTGCTTATACATGTCCTGCCCGGGCGGGGGCCGCGAGGCGAGGGCTCCCCGAAGGGCAGCAGCCCTGCATGGGGGGTGAGCTCCCCAGCGGCCGGGAAATCAAATCTCGCAGGTTGACTTTGATGGGGAGAGGGGCGGGGGGAGGACAAGAACGGGCATGGCAGAAAAAGGGTTTTCTTTGCAGGCTCGGCGGCGGCAGCCTCTCCAGACGGAGTTACTCCCCCGGCTCCGCCGCGGGCTGCCCCGATTTGGGCCGCGCAGGGAGCTGCGGTGCCAGCCCCGCCGGCAGCCTGGCCCCGGGCAGGGAAGGAGGGCTTGAGCTCGGGAAACCCGGCTTAGCGCGGTGCAGCAGAAGCACAAGCCTTCCTGCCGGCCATGACCATGCTGTTATTGGAGTTCTGGCAGTGAACAGTGCAGAGAAAGGAGAAAGTGCATCAGAAAATTTACAGTTAAGCTCTCATCTTTAAACAAAAGAGTTAACAATGTTCGTGCTTTAAGTCACTCATGCATCGCTGCCGTCATCTCCATTCCAGGAGGAAACAGGAATGGCAGGGGCTTTGCTACCGCTGTTACATGCACACACATACAGGACTCCTTCCCCCCCCAGTCCTCTAGGATACGCTCCAAAAAATTAAATTACTTAAAAATCCTTTCCCAGATTGAAGCATTGTGCTGGTTCCACACTAGCCTTACGGTTCGTTTTCTTTGCTAGCAATCTCTTTTTTGGGTT
>VXBO01003523.1:0-22165 GCA_013400135.1 Rhinoptilus africanus | reverse complement strand
TTTTTTTTTTTTTTGTTTCATTTTTTCTTCCCCCAATTCATTTAAAATGGTTTTTGGAGAAAATCCATTTGGCTGTAGTTCATGCCCATGCATTTCTAGTCATTCACAGACATGCTCACTCCCATCGGACATCGGTAAGAACAAATGGCCAACATACAGAAACACCTGGTGTACTCCATACACACTCCAGCAACACAAGCTTGGAAAGAAACCCTGGAGTCTCCACGGGAAAAGCACCCCCAGGGCAAGCGCGGGGGGGCTCGGTACAAACCGGCCAGGTTTTAAGGCAGGAAAGTCTGTGGCAGATCCTTCGACTGGGCTGGCCTGTCATTTCAGCTGTCAGTCCTCCCCCCGGCTGGAAACATTCAGAGGTGCTCCTTGAAGTGAAAATATGCTTTTTGTGGCTTTCCCCAGCGCAAATAAAAACGATGAAAGCCATCGGGAATTGCATTAAAGGAACGGGCAAGGGCTGCCAGGCTGCGTGTCCCCTCCTGTGTCCGCTCCGCCATCAGCCACCCTGTGCCAGAGCCTCGCAGCCCAGTCTGCAGCGAGGATGCTCAATCTCCCGTGGGAAGGCAAGCCGGGGAGGCTAAGAACCCTGTGTGTCAGAGAAGGCTTGCCGAGACACCCAGACACGACGCTGGAAGTCACACCAGTGTCAGGACTGCCTGACCCTGCCCAAAAGCGGGCAGCAGCACCCGCACCCGCGCACCCCTGGGGCTGTCTGAGACAAACAGAAAAACCGGCTCTATTTTCTGGCCTTGCAGGGCACTCTGTTCTTTTGCCTGGACCTTTTTTCTCAGCAAATTCTAGTACTGAAGGCAGAGCACCTTGCCCGAACCCCTCTCCCTGCGAGCGCTGCTGCAGCAGGATGCCCCACGGCCGCTGCTGAGCCCTGGCTATGGCCAAACCGCAGAGGCTGGGAGAACGGTGGGGATGGAGCCACCTTCCTTTCAGCCTGACCCCGCGTCTCTCCCACCCTTCCCGACTGCTCCCAGACACTTCTCAGAGAGCAAAACGCCCGGCTGGTACCCCAAAGGAGCGGTGGGACCCTGACCACCTGAGCGAGTGGCACTGAGCAGACCTGCAGGTAACCGAACCCGGCTACCATCTTGGGAAGCAGCTCTGCAAGGCTCCCCCCGCGGCTTAACGATCGGGTGATTAATGCTTTGCCTTCATCTGACTTTCACAGGAGTCAGCGTAGTGCTGGACCAGGCGTCACTCCGACTATTACTGCCTTGCCATGATGCTCGTCACGGAATCTTGATGTTAAACATACAGAGGGAGACGGGCAATCTAGAGAGAAAAGGATGCCTGAAGGCTTCCAATTTTTACGTCAAGTGGGAAAACGCATCCAAGTAGGTGAGTTATCTGGGACAAGACCTGCACGTCCCTCCACTTGACACAGAGCATCGCTCCTTAGCCGTGACTTTACTCCGTCCTCCCTCTCCCATCGCCCAGGAGCCGCCTCCTGGGCAGCAGGCAGGGGAAAGGGGCTGTTTCGCATTACAGATTTCTGTCAATAAAAGAAACACTTGACTTATCAGAGTGAAAAGACACTAAAACAGCAAACTCAAATATGGATTAGCCTTAATTAAAATTGTCAGAGGTTTCGGTTCTCTAGCTGAAAAGCGAGCTCGTGCCAAAATCAGTATGCTCAGCTTCCAGTCTGAAGTGACTATTTAGGCTTGCCTTAAAACTGTAGGACGCTAAGGAAGCTGTCAAGCTGTTCGCTAGGCTGGCGGGAGCAGACGAGAGGGGCGAGTTTGCTAGACTGCTATGCTGAGAGCAAAGCGATGCTCCTTGTTTTCCAAACCTCCTTCTGCAGTGCAGTAACGCAAACTGCAGCGCTGACCTCCGCTCCTCCCCGAGCACCCCCGAGGCTGCCCCACGCCGGCGGACGCCCTGTCCTACAAACTCCCAACCCGAGAAAAAACGCTCGAGATTTCACTCGCCTCCTGAAAAATTAAATGTGGATTCCTGTTTATTCCCCGTCTCCACGGGGCTTGGGGGATTGGTGCTCGCCTGGCACTGGAGCAGCCGGCTGCGAAGCTCACAACAGAAATGACAAGCCCAGACAGACTTTCCAGCCTTCAAACCCATGTTATATTTATGAGATCAGTCCACCTGAAACATGGTTTTCCCTTGAAGACTACGTTTCCCTTTTGGCCTCCCCTTCCCAGGCTTGTCTTGCCACTCAGCAGGGCTGAGAAATAAGATAAACAGGAATGTGATACCAACCGTGAACTGCCGGTTCTGTCGTCGCCGTTGTGTCTACACACGGGAACAGAGGATTGGAGGAAGGGAAGAAACAGGAGGAACAGCATGCAAAAAAAGGGAAAATGGAAAAAATGGAACAGATAATATATGAGCAAGCTTTCAAAGAACATTGCGTGACAAGCAATAATAAAATGAAAGGCAAAAAGCATTTGAAGTGAGTTGCACTGTTTAGAAGACATGCCTCCAGTTCAAAAGCTATGAGCCTGAGGAAAACAGTAAATTTTGCTCTTTTTCCAGGACCTTGCCAGCACAATTACTGGTGGTTGCAAAGTCAGGGGGACAGAAGACAGGGGAGAACACCGACACCAACGCTTTAGTTGGCAAGGACCAAAACAGAAGCTCAAGACCAGGACAAAGAGCCGACACTCGGAACATGGCTTTTACGCGTTCAAACATTGCCTCCATCAAAGCGCTAGTGGCCGGGCCAGGTCTGTGCCCGCCTCTTCTCTTCCTTCATCCCAGGCAGGGAGCCTCCAGGCACGTCAGCGCACGGCCCAGGCCCCGAAGCCAGGCTTGCAGAGGCGGCAAGCAAAGGCTAACCATGAGAAACCGCAGGGCTAGTTCTGAGGGTGCACGTGGCCGCCTGGCCTCGGCTACAGCCAGCCACGCACCTCTAAATACAGGGGGTTTTCAGGGTAAGAACCATTGTTCTAGCATGGGCAAAGGAGGTGGAAATCACCAGTCCCTCTATCGCCACACTTAACTGCTTAACTGTTATTGGTAATTAAAATAGAGTTTTTTGGTCATTATTCTGAAGCTGACTTTACTCCCTATGTATTACAGGCCACGGGAAATCTCTTGGGGGTGGCTCCTTGCCAACGGAGGGACGCTTCGTCTCCTCACAGATGTTTGCAACTGGCAAGTTTAAAGACCGACTCAAATCTGAAGGCTTTTCCTGACACTGTCCTAAGTTATTTCCTCTGTACCAATAGGTCTAAATCCTTTTTGTTCCCACTATCCAAATTATGGGCTTATTTAGTTGTTGGAACCCGTTTACTTTTGGTGGGGCTCTATGGGATCTGGGATGCTGTTGCCTTAGCGGGCCAGCTCCTCCCAACACCAGTGTCACCTGCGGGTCCCTCCCGATGGCTTCGAGCGGCAGCAGAGCCCGGTTCCGCAGGAGTCCCCTCGGTTGGATGCAGGCAATGTTTCAACGAGTAAAATCGCACGAGTACGTGCAGAGAAGCGCTCTCCCGCGTCGTTCTGCAAAGCGGCCCCGAGCTTGCGTTTTGTCGTTGCAAGAGCAGCCAATTCGCACCGGCGTCTCCCCTCCTTCCCGCGCTGCGGCCGGGCTCTCCCCGGCACCGGGCAGCAGCGGAACGAGCAGGACCCCTGCCTGTGCGATTGAGCTGGGGACAGCCCGGGTCTGACTTTCTGAAGCACCAGTGAGGACAAGCTCATACAAGGAATACACAATACTTACAGATACGAGGTCTACATGCTTTAATTATGAAAGCAAAAACAAATAAACCCTGCGCAATTTAACAAACTGCACCAAGATTTGCATAACAGATTATCGAGCCGTCATTAGCCCGTTTCCACTGCCAACACGTTCTGGTCTCGTCTTGGCAACCAAATCTAACGCACGCTTCCATATGCCGCACTTGTTCTCCTGCCGGGAGATCCAGGGGAGGCTCAAGGGGAGCCTCCGGAGCCGGGAGGAGAACAAGAGCGGGGCTGCTCTTTGGTCTCGGGCAGCAACCCCCCAGCGATGCCTCGTTTTAACCGAGCAAACGGTGGAGGGGAAAATGGCGGTGAAGGTGGGGGGAAAGTTGTTGTTTAGAGAGGGTCGGAAAACTGAGTATTAATTCCTGAGATAGCACCTTGGCATCTATCAATAGTCTCAATTTACTGTCTTCCTGTAATAAAAAAAGTTACGTCAGCTTTTATGCTAAATAGAGAATCTGCTGAAAGCAAACTTGAATTCACGTGCTGGAAGAGATATTAGTCAAGAAACAGTGCAAACTGGACAGTGCAGCTCGCTTCCCCGTCTGGGGACAGAGACCAACAGGTTACAAAAAATAAAGTTCTCAAGCGGTTGTAAGTGCGAACAAATATCCAAGTCAAACAACATGTTGGCTGCAGCTGGAATGACAAAGTTATGATTAGCAAATGGTTTGGATGGTTGCAATAGGAAACACAGACCAGTTAAAGTTTAGAATGAGTTTTCCGGAAGTCCGTTTCAATCCCAGAGTCTTCTTCGAGAAGGAGGACCGCACACACACAGTGCTCCAGAGAGGAATAATCTCACGTTACAGCAAGGCGAGGAACGCCCTGGCCACAGGCACACCACTACAGCGCTCGCATGGCAAAGGAGAGAAAAACTCAGGCTCGCTTTGGTACCAAATGAATGAATACACGTAAAACCACGCACGTACCGAACTCCACCTTACACAGCAAGGAACGGCCCCGCAACGCTGCTGCTAGCAAAACCCATACTTTTAAGCCAGATGGGCTAACTTTGGACGTGCTTTCCTTAACTCCAGGTGCCACTGACTTCTACTTCACTGTCAAGAAGAGCCATGTTTCTACACTGGACCAGGCAGACGGCACCCCAGAGATTAAACTTCTGCCCACGCCCTAGAAGAAAAATCATCGCTTCTCCTCAAACAGGGACGGACAAGAAAGTCCTCGATCTGCCTCTGACCTAACTAAGGTTGACTGAAGCCAACGAAAGGCTTTGCCACCACCAAAAAGCCCCGTTCTGGTCCTGAGCCATAGACGTGAGCAGTCACACAATGGCAGGCAGCCGAGGGTCATCCTTCACAACCATCAGCTGGTGCTGGAAAGGGGCTGTTTTACAAGATGCGGCAAAGCAGAGGACGTAGAAAGCACAGAAACAAAGAGGCTGAGGCTGGTACTTTCCATCTTAAGATAAAGATAAAGGCTGCCCTTCCTGATTTTAATCAGTAAGACAACAAAATTTGCTGTATGGGGAGCAGTAAAACAATGCAATGGTCCTTCAAAATCTACGTGTACATAAATCCACCAGAAGACTGGTCTATAATTAAAGAAGGTATCCAAGATTGGGATCACTGGCCTCTATAAAGCTGCACATTTCACGTAATCGTCACTTCTTTTCAGCGTTGGTCCTAGGAAGAGGGTTTCGTGTGGCCAGCTCTCGAATGAAGATGCTACCACACGTCGTCTGGCGATACAGATGGTGTTATCTGCCAGCTAAGACAACTCGGATGACACCCAAGTTTTAGGCACTCACCACTTCATTAGGTAGCTACACAAGCGCGCACGCACGCACACATAGACACACATATTTATAAAATTACTGCAGGAAGGCATCTGGGCGACATTTAGTTGAGTTACGAGCTCCATCGCTATGCCTCCTCATTTTTTCAAATGGATTCTCTCCAACTTCAAACCGTTTGCGGAGTGCGACAGACTGGGCCCTTTAAACTCGTCCGTAATTAGTCCACAGCCTCAAACAGAACGAGCACGATGGAGGAATATTAAAACCCCAGCAGCAAAATTAAATTTGCCAACTCGAGTGCCTGAGCTGCAGCGCTGCAGCCCTACAGAAGCACATGATACACTGGAGCTTAAAAACACACAGCTATTGTAAAGAGAATTACAACAGCACACCAGCCAAAAAATGGCAAAAAACACTTTTAAGAAAAAAAAAAGTAAAGAGGTATTAATAAGCATAGATATCCATGCAATATATTGCTTTTTAAGATACTTTCTGAACTGCAAACAAAAGCCAAGCTGATCGCTGACTGGCGGAGCTCTTTTCCTTTCTGGTTTTCCCGACTCCCGAACATTTACTAACCAGGGTGAGCTCAAATTCCCTCACGCTGCTGGTTTCATAGCAGCCTTAGGGAGCAGCGTGCAGCATAACAAACGGCATTTCTGCTTTGTTTCAGGTCCTCATGGCTAGTGAGAAGCCCTGCAGAGCTCCCCGTCCTTCCTGCTGAACAAGCGCCCGCGGTCCAGCAGCAGCGTCAGGAGCATCGCAAAGGGGCTCCACAAATCTGTGGCGAGGAAAAGCCCGGCAGGTCCTCTCCCTCGCCAAATGCTCCTCGGCAGGGGGGGTGGAAATGTACCTTGAGTTACGGTACTCCACGGTAATCCTCCCTACAGCGGTCCCAGCTGAAAGCTTGTGTGTACGGGCGTGTTGCAACGCACCCCGGGGACGGCTGGATTTGCGGACCAGATGTTTCACAAAAATAATCACAATCTGGATGGAAGTTGTATGCAAAAACAACAAAAACATTCCAAAATGAGTGCTGCGGCTCCGGCTACGCCTTTCTGTGTTTTTCCACATGGATCTGCTGGGATTTGGGGTTTATTTCAATCCCAACCTTGCGGATGCCGAACTGGTCCGTGGTTTCCCGCACAAGCCAACAACGTGCGGTGCCGGCACAGCGCCGGCTGCCAGCGGAACCCTGGGCTCCAGAGGGTGGCCCACCACATTGCCAGGCATTGCACTAACCCCGGGCAAGCCCCGGCCCCCTCTCTGCTCTGCCCACAGCCCGTCTTGTCTGGGGGGGACATGTCCCCTGCCTGGCTCCCTCTGCCCTCTCTCTCCTCCACATGCACCTTTTCATTCAACCAAAACGCTGGTTTCTGCACCGCTTACGCAGTGCCACCACCCATGACAGCAGGCGTGACAGTACCGTGTCCGCTACTGACTGGACACGGTACAAAAAGACTACATTTTATTTCATTTCATTTTCTGTAAAGGGCCTGTCAGCTACTCTTTCTCCCTTTATTCCCTTTAATGCAGTCATATCCTGGATGGAAATGTCAGAAGAGTGCACTATCATCTTTAAATTAACTTGACATTTTACCAGGGACATGCAGAAGCTTCAATGGAAAGCAGAAATTAAATAATAAATAATTTGGGGGAACAAATCCCTGGGCTGAATCCCCGCACGGTGGCACCAAGCGCAGGAGGGCCCGGGGGCTCCCTCCGACCTGCCCGGTGCCTGGCGGCTGCGTTGGCACCTCCTGAGGGCTGCTCAGAAAATGGGGAGAAAAAGCTGTAAAAATGCCCAGAGGGACAGGTGGGAGCCGACCTCCCCCTTCCCGTGCTGGGATCGGCTGGGGAACAAACACAGCGCTCCCTAATTACGATTAAACTCCACGTGAACGCCGCCACCAGCAGCACCACGCGCAGGCAGCCGCACTGATGAGATGCAAAGCCTGCGACTCTGCGGGCACGAGCGTACTTCAGCAACGCCCCGCTGCCTCGACACCTCCCTCCACCCCACCGCAAGGCAGCCGAGCAAAGAACGACTTCGACTGCGTTCTTCCCACCCACCACCTCCTTGGAGTTCTGTTGGAGTAAGCCCTGTGCAACTGGAGGTTGTCACACTCCCAGCTGCAATCACAATGGAACAAATTCCCACTGTGGATCAAACCAGCATTTTACTCATTTTGAGGAACTTCTCCGGCATGAGAACTCGTGCTTAGAAAACCTGCTCCATCACTTCTCCTCCAGGACTTTGGATTGCCACGCACTGTTATTTCTTGGGTAGGCAGGATGACACAAAAAACCAGCCACGGCACCAGCTTGGTGCTTTCCAACCCGGTTCACCCAAGAGGCACGAGCATCCCAGGAATTCTGAAGCTGAAACTCCCGCCTGCGATGTCTCAGCCCCCAGAACACACACGCACCCACTCGCTGACACCCCGAGGGATCGGTGGCATTTAAATTATGGTCTAAGATGGCACTAAAGAGAGGCCCCGGCGGAGTCTGCCGGTTTGCCGCTGATTCTGTTGGAAGACGGGCAGCGGGGGCTCTGCAGAACCAGCAGCATCCAACGGGCGGCTGAAGCGCGGGTAACGTGCGCGTGTGTCGCACCCCCGCGTCTCCACCGAAACTGTTGCCAAGGCACCTGCGTGATCCGTCTGCGGAGAAAGTGTGATAAATGCAAATTTGCATCTACAAATAATGCGGTGGGTCCCGGGGTGCGGAGGTGTACGTGCTAAGCGGGACCAGAAGGCAGCAAAAGGATGCTTGAAAAGGCAGACTAACCGCTCCGCTCCGCGCCGGGCCCAAGGATGAGGGCTTGGCTATTACTAAGAACCTTTATCTCCCAGGAAACAACAGCTGTCCAAAACCAGTATTTCAAGGAACGACTCTAGGGGTAATTCAAATTATGCAGTTTGCTCTGCTGTATCGTATTGTACATCTTAATGAACAAAGCCACAAGGA
Source organism: Rhinoptilus africanus (assembly GCA_013400135.1). NCBI lineage: Eukaryota > Metazoa > Chordata > Aves > Charadriiformes > Glareolidae > Rhinoptilus > Rhinoptilus africanus. The sequence continues at coordinate 13,710 of VXBO01003523.1, read as the reverse complement.
CAATTTGAACTGATAAAAAAGGGCTTGCCAGCGATAACAGCTGAAACGCCAAAGGAGGGTCGGAATATCAATGCAGTTGGAGGATATACGAAAAAGATCAAACTGTCACGCAGGAAATCTTTTCAAGCACCTACACTGAAGCAGAGCACCGGTGACAGAGGAGAAGCTTTAAAGGTCGCGCTGTTTTGGAAACTTTACCACTGCTCGGCTTTTCCTTCTCCCGCAGAAAGCGGCAGGGCAGCTTTGCAGAGATCTGCCCCAACACCTCCCTGCTGTAAAACCACTTCACGGGCTCAGCGTGCCTTCGCAGCTCAAGCCGCCGGCGGCAGCCATAGAGGATTTGTCCTTCCCAAAGAAGAGGGGCCAGTAAAGGGACCCTTCGCCCAGGGACGTGCCGGGAGGGACTGGGAGCACAGGGGGAGCGTGGGGAGCCGCGGCCGCACTCCATCCTACGCCCGCACGTCCATCCGTCCGTCCTCCCCCGGCTGCTGCCCCTGGGGCTGACCGAGCAGCGGCTGTCCCCGCTCCGAGATGAACTCCTTGGGACAGGGCTGAGCTTCCATGTCATGCTGGGACGCGTGTCGGGTAGAAATACTGCAGGCGAGCAAGGAAGGAAAGATGTCTGTTATCAGAACCTGCACTGAAGGGGGAAGCTGCCACGCACGCGGAGTGGCAAACGCAGCCCTTCCAGACTCTTCTGTTTGATAGGGGAAAATGAATCCAGACCGAGTTATCTCCAGGAACTCAAAAGGACAACTTCCAAGACTGCATTTTCCATGGGGCAGCTGCTAGAGATGACCGCGTACCTACAGCATCAGATTTAGATGCAAAAACTGTTTCCCTGCAGGTCTCTCTCTTTTTTTTTTAAAATAAACCAAGACAACTGTTTCTCAGAACTACTCTGTGGTTTCGGGGGACATGGACCAGCTCAGTATTATACAAGAAATAGGGGGAAAAAGGCAAAATAAACCAGATTTCAAGTCCCCTCATCCTAGGGCACTGCTCTCAGCCAGCGGGGAGAAGGAACACCCCATCTGCTACCCAAGCGCTTCTCTCGCGCTGCAAGAGTATCTCAGCGGCTTGGCGATGACAGGAATTAAGGTATCAATTGTCTCTTGAGGCTTTAAAAAGTGTTTCAACACCACTATGCTATGTAATTCTAGAGATTATGTTAATTTGACCTAATTTTTTCCCAGCTCCAAAGTCTCTTAACTATAGAAGAGGAAAAGTTCTGCAGCTTTGAGCTGCCTGGAAAACCTCAAAGCAGGGCACGGACACAGAAAGAGGGAAGGGGAGGGGAGGCCTCGGCTCATCTGTGGGAAAAGCAGGCTGAACTTGTGGGCAGAAGATGGCAAGACACATGTCAAGAAGACTCAGCGTTAGCTTGGTGTCAGGGAGAATATAAAAATTTCTCTTACCAGCATTAACTACTCTTCCTGCTACATACCGTGAGCAGAAACTGCTGGAAGGAGTGAACAATATTACATTTTCACTACATTTCTAGCCTCTTTGGCAGTTCAAAACCAACACAGACAGGCACCAAGGAGGCGATGGGTTTTGCCAACACAGTCTCAGCAAGCTTTGAGTATTAGATCCTCCATCACTGCAAACAAAGGTGCGAGAACAAGACCAGGCGGCCTGTCCTGCAGTCGTGCCTCCCCAGAGAGCAGCACCCGCACAAGGGCCGTGCTGATCCTGCGGGCAGCGCTTGGCTCCGGTGGGAAGCTGCTGAGGAGAAACGGCTGTGAAAGAGTCTCGCCAGAAGGCCCTCTCTTCCCGGAGACCATCGGCCCTTCCTCTCCGTGTTCAAAGCAGACCCACAGGAGACGTCAGGAGCGATTCCTCGCAGGTAGAGACTCCCTGGCTGTGGCTGCGGGGGTGCTGGGCACCTCCTGGGCATCCGCGGATCCTCAGCGAGGCACAAACCCTCAGGCTGGGGCCGCTGCCGTCCCCGGACCAGGTAACAGCAGCAGCCAGAGCACGGCTACCCTCAGACGGGCTCGGGCAGGAGCGCTGCTGAGAGCCGCTTCTCACCGCACGAACCGCCCACCCCCCTTAAGACCAAAAAAAGCTAGAAATCGACTGCGGAGTGAGAGCCTAGAAGCCCAGAGGCTACTGAAAATTCCCAAACAATTTGCAACGCTCGTGGCAGAAGAGCAAACAGCAAAACCACTATTTGTTAAGAGCAGCCCCTGCCTGGGAGCCTGAAGGACCGCGCGCCTCAGGACCGGTGGGAGGGCAATCCCTACAACGGGCTGGAAACGACCCAGTTCCCGGGAAAAGGACAATCATTAATGTTCGCAGGCACCGACAGCAACACAACGGGGTCAATCAAGCATCAAGACAAATTCTTCCTTTTAGCCCTGCAAACTTCCCTGAAAGCATGAACAAATTACCGTGGACCCAAAGGAAACTGTAGGTACATCCATCTACACCGGGAGACGCGGGATCGAGTTTCTCTGCAAACGGCTTTTAAGCAGACTTCAATAAAGTTTGAAACCCACTGTGAAATGAAAGCTGGTTAAGGAAATAAGAACAGAAACATATGAACAAATCGCAAGATGGGAAAGCGATCACGGCAGAGTGTCCCAAGCATCCAAACGGGGGTGCCTGGGGTTGGGTGCTATCGATAACCACCTGGAGGGAGGAAGACAGGGAATGGGGAGGGCTGGACAACACGATGGCGGATGGCAGACGGCACGCACGCGGTGCGCGGTAAGGCACGTCGGAAGAAAGACTTCAACTGCTTCTCCAGGCCAGCGAAGCCTGACTCGGTTGCGACAACCTCAGAAGGAAAGAAGCCACAAAACACCCTGCGCAGGACAGTTAGAGTCAGCCGAGCAACGTTGTAAAAGCAAATAAAATGTGAAGGCATTTACACAGGGGATGGTTTACAGTGACAATAAACACGATGCCATTAGCTATTCAATGGTCCATTCTCACCTTCAGTTTGTCACCTCTACCTCCAAAAAAATTAAATAAAAAAATAAATAAAAAGAGCAAGCAAAAGCAAAAGCAGCAGTTGAAATAGAAAAGATCGGCGAAATGACAATGCGAATGATTACAAAGAAACCAGAAAGGCCTTCCCTGTGAGCGGGGAGAGTCGGGTCTGGTGAGGAAGTATGACGGATGTGTGTGACAGAGGGGTGTCTCGTGATCAGCTGGTTGGTTTTATTCACCTTTTCTCGCAAGACAGGGAAAAACTCAAAATGCTAAAAGCCAGCTCCTCAAAAAGGGTCATACCGATGGTGTTGGACTCACTAAAAAACGACTGGTGGGATTCACTCTTCTGGGAGAGCGAGGCAGAGGGCTTAGCACAGAGACAGACCGAACACCTGGGCAAGAGAGAAAGCATCTCCAGTCGCATCAGGCAAATTAAATTACCAAAGACCAAACTTTCTGCTTCCCAGTACAAATTGCTCAGAAATTGATACTGATGGGGTTGAGGCTGAAAGAACTGCCCGTGTGAAATGAGCTCTACGGCTGTTTGCATCCTGCGTTTCAACGCACCCAATATTAGCCACCACTAAGTGAATTAATAGCTTTTTCTGCCACGGCAATTCCCGCCTTTCAGAACCAGCTGCAGTAAGGACTATCCGACTCGTCGGACTGCCAGACCAGGCCTCGCACGCTACCGTGGTGTATTTGGTTAAAAAAAAATAACTGTGTTGTTTTTCCCCAGGCTTCACGCTCTGCTTATATACATAAAAGACAATAAACATTCAGGACATTTCCAATGGTTATGAAGGTACCGTACCTGTGATGGTGGTAGGGATGGTGGTGGTAGTGGTGGTGGTTGTTGTGGGAGGAGGGATAGTTGTGGGGGGATCTGGATAAAATTAAAAAGGAAAATAATAAAAAAGCAAATTAAGAAAAAACAAGCAGAACACAACAGCGGTCAATCGTGATCAGAGAAAAACAAGGACGCAAAGAAGCAGCATGGCCGTGGGGTGCCCTCCCTCCTCTGAAGCCAGGTGGGGGTGCCCAGCTGGCCTTGAGGACCGCGGGCCAGATCCTCCGGAGCCGGACACGGCTCCCGGCACAACCCGCGTCTCGGGACCCATGCCCAGACCCGCGCCAGCCGGAGAATCTGGCCCCGAAAATCCCCCCTCCTCTGGCCTTCTACAGTGCTAAACAAAAATTTAAAAAAACACAAATAAAACCCAGCATAAATTAGTCAATGAGAGAGAGAGAAATGGAATGGGAGAGGCATAAGAAAAATAAACCGCAGCTTTCCACAACAAAAAGAACAGTTTACAGGTACAAAGAGAGACACAGCGGTGCTTCGTCGCTTTTCTACATATACATGGGAAATCCCAGGCGGGAGGTTTGTGTGAGGGGCCCCGCTGCGCTTAACAGGCTAAATATCAACAGCACGGGAACAAATCGCGCTTTCTTCCCCGGGCGCTCACTTCGCTATTCTTCCTCTATGAATACACGTCAGCTGGATGTTAAAAACTACTTCAAAGACAGTAGTAAATACAAAGAAATCAGAACATCGTTACTAAATATCAATTTTAAGGTATGAAGAATTTCACCAAGATCTTTTAATAAAAAAAAGTCAATATTTTCCTGACAATTTCAGTTGAACGCTCCCGTTTTGGCTACTAGGGCATCCTTAATGAGAAACACAGACACGGGGATGTCTCTCGTTGGGACTGATAACCATTTCTGACGTACTTGACCTGTTGAGTCTCAAACACTGCCGCTCCGCACAGCGTTTCCGTTAGGTACAGGGGCACACCCTCATAACATTATTGGGCAGGAGAAGGTAGATATGAGGAGATGTAAAAGAAAAAATATGTATCAATGCCCAGATGATCAAACTGAATGCGCTAAGTAGTCGGGAAGACTTTGAACTACGGCTTCATTCGGCAATAATAGAGCATGAAACATTTCATGGGCTTTTGATTTTAGGTTTCCTCTATAGCATGTCACCTCTTCATCACTAACACATCTGCTACTCTTTCATCTCCAAGCGAGCTCTCTCAGATTCCCTAATTAATACAGCCGAACCTTAATTATATGCTGCACCTTTATTATATTCCATGCAACTTCCCGAAAGTTCAGCAACATTACCTCGGAGTTCGCTGGGCTGTGGAGCACTTATTTACGGGTATATTCTAAGCGGATCTTGCCCTTCCCCGGGCCCTGCACCTATGCCAGGGCAGCCCTTGCTCGCCCGTAAGACACGTGTCTCCCCGGGAGCTGGGGGGACCGGAGCAGCTGGAGCCCAGCAGCACCCGGGGAAGAAAGTCCCCGGCCTTGCACCAAATGGCACGGGGAGGACGCTGTGCGGCAGACTCTGCCTTCATAAAACCAATAAAAAAAGACTGTGTGCTAATTGCGCTGGAAGTTTCTAGCGAATGTGTCCGCTTACTCCCACGGGAGGGAAAAGCGTGAAACGTATTTTAAAAATAAACGTGTTTTTGGTGTCAGTGTGATTCGACATCCTTACAGCACGTGCGCAGCAGAGGAGGGTGTTAAGCACAGCTCAGCAGCGGTTACTCTGCAAGCCCCGGCTGCCGGAGGCCGCTGGCACGGAAACCCATCCCTGCCTCTCCCAGAGATGTGCCAGACCACGGCTCTGCCGTGCCTATGGCTGCTCCCCGACGACCCCTGGGTGCAGGGGAGCCGTGTCCGTAAGGCCTCGGTTCCCAAGTTAAGGTGATCCGGGGGAGCTCCGCACCGACAAGCGGCGAGAGCCAGCCCCGTCTGCGGCCAGGCACGTCCTCCCACCAGCTTCCACCCGGCGCCCGTAGAGATGCATCTGCAGAGACAAATCCCAGTGGGGACAGAACATCTGCTGCCTTGCGGTGGGGACATGCCCAGGGCTGGAGACGCGCGGGCGAGAGCAGCGCGCTGGGCGCAGGCAGCAGAGCTGCCCTGCAGCGACAGCTCGACTCGGGTTCTGTACCAGCACGTGATGGCCACAGCCCAACCGCTTCCTCCACACCAACATCTCTGGAACTGGCCCCTTTAAACTCAGGGTTTAAAAGGATTCTTTATGCTGTCCAGAGTGCCGGCTCCTAGCGGGATGCTCCCAAATGTGCCGACACTAGATGTGATGAGATGTACAACCATTATCCGCCCGTGAGCTCCTGACAGACCACAAAAAGCCCTCCCCTACATGGCCAGAACATCCGCTGGATGCCTGAACTAGAGTCCACGGGTTCACATCCCCTGAGAACCTGCATCTCCTTGAAAATATGACTGTCTCGGGTCCCCTCCGGTGGATTTAATCCTGAGGGGGAGCAGCACTCACCAAGTCCTGTGGGGTTTAGTTCTCACCCACATCCCAAAGGCAGGATAATTAACAAGTGCGAGAGTTAGCCTGAGCTCCAAATCCCAGGTCCCTAATATTGGTGAGGGTTGATCTAGTGCTCATTTGGGCCAAAACAGGTACTTAAAAACTACCCAAGGAATGAAATTAGCTCGTCTACAACTGCCTTATGGCAGTAGCTTTCCATAGTTTTAGTCTCACAGGGAACTGCCTGCGTCCTATTTCAACTTCTTTATTGCTTCTCCACAACAGTAGTCGCTTCTTTAAACACTGATGTAAACAAGGTTTTTTTCGTGAGTACAGAAATTACTCCATTATAAATGCGTATCTGACTTCATTTTGTAAAGCGGAGGCTTTTGGAGCTAGAGGCACTAGAAAACGACCCGCCTGATGTGGTAGCTGAGCTCAACTGCAGCTCAAAGTCACAGTTTTGGTAATATCTTCAATCTTTCGGCAAGTTTTACAAGACTGGGCTTGAAACGGCTCAGGTGCAAGTGGCATTTGGACAGGCGATGTCAAGTCTCCATCAGGACCTGAGCAAGGACAAGGGAGTTTGGACAGCAGGGCTTCCAGCGGCTGCTGGGCGGAATGAGCTTCCGACTGTCCCACCCGAGTAACAGGCAACTCCCGCTGCGAGCTCAGCCCAGCCGCACAACGACCACGCTCAACAGATAAAGCTTAAACACGCAGCCCAAGGGAGTTGCTCATAATTAAACTGGGGGATCACTCTTCAGGCACCTACTGAATCTTCATTATATGCACTGCCTCGTGGCAGGAGCACAAGGTCTAGAGCAATGGCAAAATAATGCGGAGGAACTGAAGAATTAAAGGAGGTACTTAATAGCACTTTAAAAAAATGCTGAGGTGTGTTTTAGCGTCTGCTCAGCCGCCAGAGACAGGCTTAAGACATCTCATTCCTCCAGTTTATTTACTGGTTTGTAATTACCCAGGGATGCTGGCTGATTCTTCGGTAATTTAACTTGCTAATGAAAGACGTGGAGCCCGCCGCCCCCCGGTCCCTTTCTGAAGACACTGGAGAAGGTATTACAGAAAGGCAAGGAGTCACCAGGCCAAGGAGGCGACCCGCTCTCCCCGCGCCCCTGCTCTGCGCGCCCCTGGGCTCGGCCTGGCAGCGGGACGAGGCGGCTGCGGAGGAGGGAGCGCCGCGGGCTCAGGGAGGGGCTCTGCACCCCGCGCCCCCGGCCCCCGCAGCGGAGGAAGGGTTTCCCAGCCCCTGCCCCAGCCCGGCGTAAGGCAGAGGTGCCGGGAGCTACCTGTAAATCTTGCATTAAGCAAAATGTTAACTTCCGTCAAAGCTTTCAGAGCGCGGTATGTTGCAATTAGGCGTAAATGAGTCTAGAAGAACGGTGGTTTTTCTCACGTACCGTATACAAACAGCATGTAATCCGCATGTGATTTCCCCACCGCGTTTGAAGCCTCACAGCGGTATGTACCATTATCTGTTTTGTTTAGGTTACTAATGAGAAGGTTTGAACCAGACACTACAACGTGTTGAGGCATCTCATCATCTACTCTTAACCACCTCATGTCCGTAGGCCTACAGAGGAGGGAGAAAAAGAAACAGTCACATTACTATTTTCCTACGGTAAAGATGGCATCTTCAATAGTTCATCCACAGACAGAAAGCCCAAACCAAGAAAAAACTGTAAAGAAATGACACATACTTTTTTGCACTACTCAAGCCCAGATGCTGTCGGGCTTCCTCAATTTAAATTTATTTTAACCCACCAGGAAACTGTATCCAGACCTTAAGTTTTCTGAAAACACTAATGCAAGCAGGAAGAAAGTTCATTAGTGGTTAATCATTCGCTTATTCAGAAAACCTGAAATCTTTGAGCCTGTGGACTAAAGGCGCATCCACAGGGCGCTCTGAGGGCAGATCTGGACAGCGTGTGGCAGAACAAATCCGCTTTGGCCGCGCGTGGCCCTTCCCCAGGGCCAGCAGCCCGGCGGCGGCCGTGCCGCTCCCTGCGAGCGCTTGGGCTGCCAGAGGAGGGGACGGACCTTCCCCCTCCCCGTCCCGCCTGGCAGCGGGAGCCCCCTCCTGCACCCCTCCGCTCGGCTGGCTGCGTCGCGCGGGGAGGGAAGTGACCCTGGTTAGAGCTAGTGAGGAAAGCGAGTGCTGCGGGGCCTGGGGGGTGTGGGGGGGTTCTTTTTTATATGTATTATTATTATTCCTGTCTTTAAGCAGCAGCGAGGGGACAGATCAGCTGCAGGTGGGACATGCTGGGAGCTCGCCCTGCTGGAGGTGCCCCCAGCTCGGGCTCTTCCTGCCATCCCGCGGGCAGATGACTGCCCTGACGTAGGAGCTCCTGAAGCTCCAGCACCCCCGTCCCGCGCTAGGACGGACACGGCGCCAGCAAACCCCGCGGGGCACGGCTGCCGAGCTGGCAGCTGGCTTTGGGCAGGGGCTCGGCGCTCCCCTCCCTCCTCGCTGCCAGCACAGCAGCCACGGCACGGGCAGCGGCGGCTCTTTAACCTCCGGAAGGGTGGAAGGGCTTCCATGCTCCCGGCTGCGGTATTCCCAAGGCTATTTGTGACTTTGGAGTCTGCAGGTTTCCGCGCTGCGTGTGCTACGCAGCAGCCTGTTTCCCACCCTGGAGTCCTAACAGTGACCGTCTCGGTGTCTTCCCACTTTTGTCACAGTCTTGGGGGTTTTGTGTCTAACCTAACAACACACCTGTATTAATACCAAAATAGAAATTTCTACGCTCTGGCCTTTTGTTTTCCTCTGAGCTTCCCTCCCCCAGTGTTTACGTTGCCAAATTGTGTGGAGAAATGATTTTGTTTAATTGGAGAAACACCCCTGTTCGTCTTAAAACCTCTGTAAAGGATTTTACGAAATCTCTTTGTCTTAAAAACACAGAGGTAAACTTAGCCCATTATTTTACTGTGTATTTTTTTATGCTTTGAGAGACACAGGTGAGGTGCCCTACATAAGCCAATTCCTAGCACATTACTAGCATCAGCGGAACGTTAAGTGGCATGCTGCCGGGGAGATGTGTCTGCCTTATTTAACATGTGTATGTCTTATTCATAGCCTGGAAGAAGAAAAAGTAAAGCAGCCTATTCATTAAATTCCCAGATGACAGCAACTGGGAGGAACTGCCGTTACCCACGAGAGGGGGAACGCAAAGGGGCTCCGACAGACTCGGAGCAGGGAATCGATATTAAAATGGGATTCGGCAGGGGAGGTGCCGGTCTCTAATGCACGGGGAGGGAATCGGACTCGTGGTGAACAGAGGGAAGTGGGAATCGGCAGCCGGCTCTGGGAGAGGAGGTTGGCTGCCGTGGCGGAGGGCAGCACCCCACGGCTCCTCCCTGCCGCTGCTGAACCGGGCGGCTTCCAGTTCGCCTACACCCGCAGCGACTCCTCTGCTCTGGGCACGCCCCCAGGGAGACGCCGACAGGTTTCGGGGATGTTTGCAGAAATCTTATGAACATGATGAAAATAAAAAAGGATAGTAAATACTTGACAGCTATAAATCCAAGTGGAAGAGAGAGCATTTTTTAAAAAAATAAAAGTCGACAAAACTTAAATTAGAACAAGGATGAAAGTGTGGAAGAAAATCTACCCTCCCTTGCCAGGATTTTCCTCATGCATTAATTTCTTCAACTAGATAGGAAAGCCTCAAGGGCATGGGCAAGGAGAAGGAATCAAACTGACGTTTCATAAAAGCCGCAGTGGGCACCGAACGGGAGGAGCATCTCCACCCAGGCGAGACCAGCAGAAGGACAGGCTGCCTTACCTGAGGGATCCATTCCACTGCTACAAGTGCTCAGCTCTCCGGTGCTACGCTCCGCGTACGGGCACCGCGCCAGGGTTGGCCAGGAGGCCCCCGGCCCCCACAGCCCATACCGGTCCCCGGCTGGCACCCGAGCCGTTCCCTGGGGAAGAGGGGTGCAGCCGGGGGTGCCTCTTCTGCACCCGAGGGCTTGCTGCCCGCTGGTCGGGAAGAGCTCTGCTTGGAGCTCCTCGAGCAGAAATCCCGCAGCCACTGCTTGTACAGGAATAAATGCAGCTCAAAATAAACGTTCTAAGTGTGCGGCAGGTGCTCGGGTGCAGAAGGCGTCTCTCCTTCACTCTCTAACATCGCCTTCGCGGCAGAGAATGGAGTATTGAGTGTCTGCAACGGCAAGAGAGGCTGAACGAGCTCCGTGGGCTTCTGCGGCACTGCCCCGTCGCCCCCGGGCAACCTGCCCCATCCCGGGAAGTGGCCAACTTACTGTGGCTTTCCAAAGGCTGCGCAGGTCAGCTCCAGCGGCTCCCCTTCTCTCGTCAGGCCTTGCACCGGGTAATTCTGAGAAACCCGCACTTGAGGCTTATCTGCAGGACAAAAACACCAGTTGGTGAGCTGTGGTGTCACCGGGGCCCGAGGCCGGACCCCGCCGCCACCGCGGCAGGAGGAGGGCAGCCGGCAGCGCGCAGCACCCCGGCCTGGGAAACTCGCCCCGTGGCCCCTCGTTTATCTCCCAGCTCGCTCAGGCTGAAAGGAACTCGTTTGCCTTCACGCTGAGGTGAAGCCGGAGATATTTGCGCTGCTCAGAAGCGATAGGTTTTATCGCGGATCATATATTACTGTGTGACAACGCTCGGCGTCCGCGCATATTAATACGGGGGCTTTACAAGAGACACTTGTTAGAAACACGGAAAGAAGCCGCGGCTGCTTTTGTTTAAACAACAGAAGATCTTATTTTGTCCAAACGAAGCTCTTCTAAATCCTAAAATAAACAGAGAGAATTAAAGCACTTATAGTTAGGGAACCAGCTCAAAAAACACTTCAGGAAGACCCTGCAGGAAAAAAAAAAAGAAGCAGCCAAACCACAAACCTGGAGTCCACAATTAAAAAATTCATTACCTCCTACAACTGAAACACAGATTAAAAACACCATCTAAGCTGTAGCTAAAACGTTATCAGCACAAGAAATCAATTCAATGCTACAAATGCCATTAAGCCATATATATTTTTCAGGAGTTTACTCAACTGTAAGGAACAAAGGAAGGCAAAAAATCAGTGTGCATAAAGGTTGAAACCATTTAAATGTTTCTATTTCCTCTGAGAGCAACTGCTACCAAAAATATTGGCTTGCCGCACTTTATTAACTGTGTTTAACTCATTAACATGCTTCCTATGGAATAATAGAGATTAGAAAAAAAAAAATCTGTGTCAGGATTTAACCAATTTAAACTCTCATAATTTTCAGTAATGGAATAAGCTACACGAGTAAATCCTCTCCTGAGATGACTACACCGCAAACATTTTATAACCTAATCCCCATCGCAGATGCTTCCCGCGGCGGCTGGAGGGGCGGCAGCGATGCCGGGGGGCAACCCGTGCCCCAGCATGGAAACACGCCTGACGCTTTGCACACGCAAAATGACATAAATAGCCCCCCGTGAGCCCAACGCCGGAGCAGGGACCCGTCCCGGGGGGGCCTGGGTCCCCCGTCCCAGCCAGCTGTGGGTACGGCCGGGGGGGCCCGGCCTCGGAGCCCCCAGAAAGCGGAGAGCGGAGCCGAAATGCTGCGCTGAGCCTGGCCCGTGCCGTGAGCGCTCACCCAAGGCGTCCAGAGGGGAAGCAGCGTTACAGCAGGGATTATGCAGCAAGTAAATCACAGGCAGCATCTTAAACGCCGTGCTCCTGCTCACGGCTCTCACTCACAGCTCCCACCCCCCCGGCCATCTGCTCGCTATTTATTATTTGCTTTGCGGCAGTACCTAAGAGCCCGTGCCAGAAACAGGGATGCCATTATACTGCATGCCGTAGAACGAGCAGAAACCCCTTTCAGTCCAATTTACACGGGAACAGAAAGAGCAGAGCACCCTGTGCCGAGGAAGCCCTGCGCAACAGCTTTGCGGCTTGCGTCTCCTGTTGCTCCCGGTCTGTTTTCATTAGATAAATTTTAGTATTTCTAATGAGCTGTTTACCAGCTGACAATTACTTATGGAAATCAAGAGGAAGGCGCTGAAGGCTTGCCGTACTGCGAACGAGCCGCAGACCACTCGAGCTCTCCCAGAACCGCGGGAGCGCAGCCCTTCCCTCTCAGCTTTCCACCCCAATGTCTCCGATAAACAAACAGAAAAAGCAGCAAAGCGACCCCGTACCGCTTCTTCTGGACACGGCGGAGGTGCCACCTGCGACAGCGACCTGGGCTGGGGCAACACGCGTGCACGCACGCGGGAAGAGGAGAGCGTTCCCGATAGAGTCACCACATCCAACGTCTCTCCTACCAGGACTGGCAGCAATCACAGCGGGCGCTTCTGAGCGCGCTTCACCAGTCTGAGGGACTCAGAAGGATGGCTGGGCACTCGGGAGAGCCGGCATTCTCATTAGGCTCCTGGGACACCAAAAAATGTCACTTGCTTCAATGAAGAATTTGGGGGTGGTGGTGTCTTTTTTCAAAGCCAACAATCTTAAATTCTACTTCTATTACCAAGCGCCCCAGCTCAAAGTCGGTGTCTATTTTCTCCAGATTACGGACTCTGTTAGCAAAGCTTTGTAAAAGGCCCAGCGCCGCGGGATCCCGAGCTCAGTTCCTACGGGGGACAGTGGCATTTAGCAGCCTACGCTGGTAAAGCTGCGATGGCTTCCAAGGCCTGCGCCGGCACTTTGCCAACGATTAACCCTGCTATTAAAAAGGCCACGCTCTAGAGCTCAAGCCTGTGGCTGGATAACCTGGGGCAGCGACTATCTCAGATGGCGATCCAGGGTGAAAGGCAGCAGCAGAGTTTTTACCACCGAGTGCATTCCAGCCGCCCAAAATCCTCCACTTGGAACTTCGTAATATCATACCGCTGGATTACTTCATAAAAATAAATGCTTGCATCTATGCATCTAAGCCACTACAGACTCCACTGGCAGCCAATTAGATCTAACAACCCAAAGCTATTTCCTAGTACGCCTATTTCTAGCGGCCTAAAAAAACAGCCTAGTAATTTAATAAGGCACCTTTATTAAGCTAAATTCATTCAAAAGCTAAGAGTGATATACAAGGTTAAATAGCAGTAGTCTAAAGGTTACGCTGTAGCAGCAACCAATTTGAAAAACTTATTACAAACCCATTCTGCCTTTGATGAGATTTCTTTCACGAGGGGCGCAGTGGGTGCCTGCGCGCGGGGGGACCGCAGCCCCGCCGGAGGGGACATCCCGCCCCGATCTGTGCCCCGGTGGCTGGCCACGGCGCGGGCCAGCCCGACCCTGTGCCAAGAAATGCTCTGTACCCCCCTCCCTGCTGAAAATGCCTATTTTAATCGCTCAAGCGATGGAGATGCTGAAGGCTGCTCCAGCTGCCACGCTGTGCAGGCGCTGGGTGGCTCAGCGTCCCCGGCTGCATCCGCTGGCCTTCCGTACTTGTAAAGCCCCGTGGTTTGGAAGTTACCAAAGCATTCATAGAATCACAGAATG
>VXBO01003521.1:604647-660442 GCA_013400135.1 Rhinoptilus africanus | reverse complement strand
ACTGTCTATTGCAAACAATATGGCTCATATGGATGTTCCTAATTAGTATATCCCTTGTTATTGCAAAATTTAGATCATTGGTGATGGTACTCACTTGGCATCCTGGTTTTGTAACACATTACAGAGTTTTTCCTCTGTGTTCTTATTTGTTTAGTTTAAATTTTCTTTTGACATTTAGGCCGTGTTCTGTGATGGGAAGAGACCTCAGTGCCCTAGGGATTAATTTCCAAAAAGTTCTTCGTAATTTAAAGAAATTTTTGCTAAAAATTCTTTCTTCCAATTTTGAAGTCTAAGGACGTTGTTGAAGTCTTGATTGCACGTCCCTCAAACTGAAGAATCAGGAAGAATTCAGTTTTCTAAAGCAGTGGGAGTCATGCTAATAGGTTTTTTTGGTGGGATAAATAAATGTTTATGCAATAACCAGCAGATGGCAGTAATGCACTGGGTTTTTATATACATATGTTTTTGTTATCCACAGGAGAGGGACGCCTATCTCCCTTTAGCTGAGAGTGCTAGCAAGATGTACTTTATTATCTCTGACTTGTCCAAAATTAATAATATGTACCGGTTTAGTTTGGCGGCTTTCCTGCGGCTTTTCCAAAGGGCTCTGCAAAGTGAGCAGGTATCTTCTCTTTTCCTGAAGCTGTTAATGCTGCAGGCGAATCAATCTGCTTTGATCTGCTTTTAATATGTTAGTTGCTCTGTACACTTTTAGAAAATAATGTGTAATAACTTATGATGAAATGTATAATTAGTGATGCTGAATTGTGCTTCATGTATTCACAATACAGGCACATGGAATTTTTAACGATCTTGCATTACATATATATCATAAAATTGCTATCCCATCTGAAAACAAAGTAACTCTTATTTGTAATTTCAGGCTTGCTCTTTGTTCAAGGTGAATTAGGAAAAACAAGGTTGTTTATAACTTTACTGAAGGATTTATTTAAATAAATTAATGAACTAATCTGCAAATAATGCTAATTCTATATTTCTACATGGTACAGTTAACCAAAGGAAGATCAAAACTTTATCTACTTCTGTACAGTTTGTAAGCATGCATGCAGCCTGTCTTGTTAAAAATGTAATTTTACTTTTCTGTATTCTAATGGCCAGTATATTCTTACTGAAGCACAGAATTATGGACTTTTCCCTTGTCACCTCACTCTTTAGATCTAAAACCCACACTGAGTGGGTTTTCTTTTCTTTCAGAATCTCCAAAATCCATCTTAGTTCTCTTTCTTTCCACTTTAAAAAGGCATTCACCAGCCTTTCATCATGTTGCTTTTGGATTCCCCTTTATTCTGACTTCTGTGCTTACAGCTTTCCTTCAGCGCCAATCATTACCAGGATCATGGTTCTCACTATGTGAACACGCCCTCTTTATCTATTGATTCTTTTCCACAACAGGAGCTTCTGACTCCTTGTTCTTTAACACTGTTTCATAATTTCTTTTCTTCCTGCCTATTATGTTACCTATTTAAAGCTCAGATTCTGGTTTTGCGTTCTTTGCTTTCTTCTTCTCTATCAAATGATTCATTTTTCCCAAACTATGTTTTAGACATGGGAAAGGTATTAGTCAAATCAGCTTGTGAATCCAAATTGCCCTACTGTATAACCTCATCTCTTCAAATTTGAGCATGATAGAAAGAAGTTTTGATAAATCTCATACTACCCATTACCTCCCTCACCTTCCCACCCCCAACCCTCCCCGTTCTTTCTTCTCTATCCTATCTTTCTTTCAGTTTTCTCCTGTTATCATTAGTCTTTTAGTCTCTAAGCTTTGAAGGACAGGGTATATTTACTAGTTTCTACAATGTTTACTTCAGTTGGGCCAAATTTTTCTGCAAGTTTAGTAGCTACACTTATCATCATATGTGTTTAATAACATTAAATACTGTAATTTGATACATAACCAATTTTTTATGAAGTGAAAACTATGAGATTTCAAGGATATTCATGTTAGAAAAAGAAACTCTTATCTCACACTCTATGTATTTACCCTTCTATATAATATTGTATAATGTTCATAGTCAAAATATTCAAGGCCAAAATGCTCATTTCTTAATGCTTCAGCATGAACTTCTCATTTAATCATCTACTTGTTGATAGCTGCCACTGAGTTCAATAATATGTTTTTAGAACTAGTAAGTGTCACACTAGTAAGTGTCCATATTATTTGTGTCATTCTGCTGAAGTCTACAGGGTACATGAAAAGATTTTTACTTCCATGTAAATTTTTGAACTCCAAAATTTCTTTTTAGGATTCAAGTAATACTGAAGAAAGAATAAAGTCGCTTATTGGGTCATTGAAACATACAGTGTATGAATATGTTTGTCGTTGTTTGTTTAAGGTAAGATTGTAATTTTTCTGGCCTTTGTAAGTGCACTGGGTTTGAAAGTATACTTTTAGCAACCAACATTTGATCTACTTTCAATAAACAGTTTTGACTCAGTACATATGTGATACATGCAAAAAATTACACTTGCAATATTTAACATGCAAAATGAGAAGGACTAAAAGTTAGGATATGATGGAACTGGGATTGCTTACGCACATTTCTCCACAGAGCACTTTTGTGATTGACAAGGCTATTCTCAGCCTAGTCCTGTTTCTGCTTCGCTTCTGGCTCCTCAACTCTTCTTCATCCTGGCTTCATAGCCAGTCCCAGGCTTCGCCGTCATCTGAGCACTCTTAGTCTGTTCACTGTTATTTCTAGAATTCCTAAATATGAGTGTTTGACTTGGCTGTCATGATAAGGTTTTGTGTGATTATTTGTTCTTTTTTTATTTATTTTCTTTTTTAAAAAAAGGAAACCAAAAATCACCTTGTAGCATTCTCCTTTCTCATTTCTCATCCTGCCCCAGCTCTCTACCTGCTAGCTTGTTTGTTTCAATCTGTTCCCCTGTTCCTCCATATAATGCTGTTAATTTATATTTTGTTTCCTCTGTATTTGAATCAAATGGCTTTTCTCTTCTTGCTCTCTTGATGAGAACATAGGATAGATATGCCTTTCATTTCCAATTTTAATTTTTACTTTCACGTGCAACAGTCATAACAGGAGGTGTTTGTCTCAGTACCAGGCTGAAAAACAGTAGGTTTGCATAGATGATTTAAGCAGTAAAACAAATCATGCAAGAACGGAGTTTGATCGGTAAGAATGGAGAGATNGGTACTCACTTGGCATCCTGGTTTTGTAACACATTACAGAGTTTTTCCTCTGTGTTCTTATTTGTTTAGTTTAAATTTTCTTTTGACATTTAGGCCGTGTTCTGTGATGGGAAGAGACCTCAGTGCCCTAGGGATTAATTTCCAAAAAGTTCTTCGTAATTTAAAGAAATTTTTGCTAAAAATTCTTTCTTCCAATTTTGAAGTCTAAGGACGTTGTTGAAGTCTTGATTGCACGTCCCTCAAACTGAAGAATCAGGAAGAATTCAGTTTTCTAAAGCAGTGGGAGTCATGCTAATAGGTTTTTTTGGTGGGATAAATAAATGTTTATGCAATAACCAGCAGATGGCAGTAATGCACTGGGTTTTTATATACATATGTTTTTGTTATCCACAGGAGAGGGACGCCTATCTCCCTTTAGCTGAGAGTGCTAGCAAGATGTACTTTATTATCTCTGACTTGTCCAAAATTAATAATATGTACCGGTTTAGTTTGGCGGCTTTCCTGCGGCTTTTCCAAAGGGCTCTGCAAAGTGAGCAGGTATCTTCTCTTTTCCTGAAGCTGTTAATGCTGCAGGCGAATCAATCTGCTTTGATCTGCTTTTAATATGTTAGTTGCTCTGTACACTTTTAGAAAATAATGTGTAATAACTTATGATGAAATGTATAATTAGTGATGCTGAATTGTGCTTCATGTATTCACAATACAGGCACATGGAATTTTTAACGATCTTGCATTACATATATATCATAAAATTGCTATCCCATCTGAAAACAAAGTAACTCTTATTTGTAATTTCAGGCTTGCTCTTTGTTCAAGGTGAATTAGGAAAAACAAGGTTGTTTATAACTTTACTGAAGGATTTATTTAAATAAATTAATGAACTAATCTGCAAATAATGCTAATTCTATATTTCTACATGGTACAGTTAACCAAAGGAAGATCAAAACTTTATCTACTTCTGTACAGTTTGTAAGCATGCATGCAGCCTGTCTTGTTAAAAATGTAATTTTACTTTTCTGTATTCTAATGGCCAGTATATTCTTACTGAAGCACAGAATTATGGACTTTTCCCTTGTCACCTCACTCTTTAGATCTAAAACCCACACTGAGTGGGTTTTCTTTTCTTTCAGAATCTCCAAAATCCATCTTAGTTCTCTTTCTTTCCACTTTAAAAAGGCATTCACCAGCCTTTCATCATGTTGCTTTTGGATTCCCCTTTATTCTGACTTCTGTGCTTACAGCTTTCCTTCAGCGCCAATCATTACCAGGATCATGGTTCTCACTATGTGAACACGCCCTCTTTATCTATTGATTCTTTTCCACAACAGGAGCTTCTGACTCCTTGTTCTTTAACACTGTTTCATAATTTCTTTTCTTCCTGCCTATTATGTTACCTATTTAAAGCTCAGATTCTGGTTTTGCGTTCTTTGCTTTCTTCTTCTCTATCAAATGATTCATTTTTCCCAAACTATGTTTTAGACATGGGAAAGGTATTAGTCAAATCAGCTTGTGAATCCAAATTGCCCTACTGTATAACCTCATCTCTTCAAATTTGAGCATGATAGAAAGAAGTTTTGATAAATCTCATACTACCCATTACCTCCCTCACCTTCCCACCCCCAACCCTCCCCGTTCTTTCTTCTCTATCCTATCTTTCTTTCAGTTTTCTCCTGTTATCATTAGTCTTTTAGTCTCTAAGCTTTGAAGGACAGGGTATATTTACTAGTTTCTACAATGTTTACTTCAGTTGGGCCAAATTTTTCTGCAAGTTTAGTAGCTACACTTATCATCATATGTGTTTAATAACATTAAATACTGTAATTTGATACATAACCAATTTTTTATGAAGTGAAAACTATGAGATTTCAAGGATATTCATGTTAGAAAAAGAAACTCTTATCTCACACTCTATGTATTTACCCTTCTATATAATATTGTATAATGTTCATAGTCAAAATATTCAAGGCCAAAATGCTCATTTCTTAATGCTTCAGCATGAACTTCTCATTTAATCATCTACTTGTTGATAGCTGCCACTGAGTTCAATAATATGTTTTTAGAACTAGTAAGTGTCACACTAGTAAGTGTCCATATTATTTGTGTCATTCTGCTGAAGTCTACAGGGTACATGAAAAGATTTTTACTTCCATGTAAATTTTTGAACTCCAAAATTTCTTTTTAGGATTCAAGTAATACTGAAGAAAGAATAAAGTCGCTTATTGGGTCATTGAAACATACAGTGTATGAATATGTTTGTCGTTGTTTGTTTAAGGTAAGATTGTAATTTTTCTGGCCTTTGTAAGTGCACTGGGTTTGAAAGTATACTTTTAGCAACCAACATTTGATCTACTTTCAATAAACAGTTTTGACTCAGTACATATGTGATACATGCAAAAAATTACACTTGCAATATTTAACATGCAAAATGAGAAGGACTAAAAGTTAGGATATGATGGAACTGGGATTGCTTACGCACATTTCTCCACAGAGCACTTTTGTGATTGACAAGGCTATTCTCAGCCTAGTCCTGTTTCTGCTTCGCTTCTGGCTCCTCAACTCTTCTTCATCCTGGCTTCATAGCCAGTCCCAGGCTTCGCCGTCATCTGAGCACTCTTAGTCTGTTCACTGTTATTTCTAGAATTCCTAAATATGAGTGTTTGACTTGGCTGTCATGATAAGGTTTTGTGTGATTATTTGTTCTTTTTTTATTTATTTTCTTTTTTAAAAAAAGGAAACCAAAAATCACCTTGTAGCATTCTCCTTTCTCATTTCTCATCCTGCCCCAGCTCTCTACCTGCTAGCTTGTTTGTTTCAATCTGTTCCCCTGTTCCTCCATATAATGCTGTTAATTTATATTTTGTTTCCTCTGTATTTGAATCAAATGGCTTTTCTCTTCTTGCTCTCTTGATGAGAACATAGGATAGATATGCCTTTCATTTCCAATTTTAATTTTTACTTTCACGTGCAACAGTCATAACAGGAGGTGTTTGTCTCAGTACCAGGCTGAAAAACAGTAGGTTTGCATAGATGATTTAAGCAGTAAAACAAATCATGCAAGAACGGAGTTTGATCGGTAAGAATGGAGAGATCTTGGAAAATTTTACACCACCTCCTCCCTTCTCCCCCCGGTCTAGCAACACTGTATTGAGGATGCAGAGGCACTAGTTATTTCTAAGGATTTTGGTTTATCAAAGTCCAAGAGGATTCTCATGAAATATTCTCATAATAATTTAATGTCTATGTTTGAAGTCATGACTATGGAAGCCTTCCAATAAGTCATCACATCTTTTAAATATTGGAAGGCAGCTATTTTTATATCTCAGAAAAGATTGAAGATCTCAAAAGCAAGACACAGAGGAGATTTCTAGTAGGAAAGATTTTCACTGTGAATGATCAGATTGGAATTTAGAAAATATTGCAAGTGTCAGTGTTAGCATGCAGCTTCAGACTAGTGGTCCATCCAACTTAGTATTGTATTCTGATAGTGGAGAGGACAAATAAGCTCCTCATGCGATTAGCAATCCACTGCTAATTCTGCTTTTTATCTGTGCAAATTTTTAAAGACTCTTGTGACACTGCGGCTTTACTAGTGTCTTCACAAAGGGTACAGCTGGTACAAGTTCATACCTTTTTAGCATGTTAGAATTGGGAAGGATGGTTTTGTTTGTGGTTAGTATTTATGTTTGTGTGTACATAGACATCATGCATGCTAGTAAATGAAATGGTGCCAAGAAATCTACCTGAGCACTGGAACTGGCCCACCTGTTCTGTTAATCTGTCAAAATAGTTGCTGTCATAGGTTTGGCCTTGACCGGTTAGTGTTTTTCCAAACAATTCCCATTCAAGTTTTGGATGCTAAACCACCCAGGGAGCATTCATTGTCTGGCAGGATGAAAGAGCTGAATGGTGTGGCCTTCAGCCATTCCAGCTGTTCTCAGTGTCATATTCATGGGCGTATTTTATTTATCAATACAAAGAGAAGTTTTGTGCGGTGAACAGTTTGACCCCGATTCCTAGTTGTGCCCTGTTTGCCTTCCAGTCCGATCCCTGTAACAAAACCAATAGTAAATTTGTGAAAAAATAAAATGAAATGTCCATTATTTGATTTAATTGTATCCTTGGGGATACTTTGTACCCTACGGGTTTGTAATTGAAAGAATTAGTAAAACAGAACTATTTAAATCAGCAAAACCCAACTTTATGTGTCAGTATCCATAGAGGTACAGATTCTACTGAGAGTTTGTTGTGGTGCCATCATGCAGTTCTGCAGTTACCCAAATGCAGCTTAAAGCAGCTGTGGCTCATATGAATTGAGTTATGTATAGCCTCTCGGTAGGTTCCAAGGTCTGTCGTTCCAAGGGCAATTAAAACCAGTAAGGATATGGCCTATAAGCCACATATGTCCCTTTATTCAGTCAGACATGGTTCTGGAACCTAATCACTAGTAAATTATTAAATAATACATATACAATCCTTTTTCAAAAATTTGTTATAAGAAGATTTCAAGCGTTTCTTATGCACAGTTTAAAAAATAATGGATTCTGTTTAGTATGTTTTCTTTATTACAAGTACCTATTTTTTCTTCTTCACTTGAATTTAAATGTACTTAGATACAGGGTTTGGGTCAGTGTTTGTCTCTAAGTTGCAGAGGTATGTAGCAATTTTGAATTATGATATGTGTCATTAAGTCACTACCATGGAATTATAGCTGTTTTATTAATGAAATTTTGTTACTTATAAAAAAAGCAGAAAAGTGACTTTTGATGATCATATAAATACATTCTTACTGCTTTTCTTTCAGGCTGATCAGCTGATGTTTGCTTTACATTTTGTACACGGAATGCACCCTGAACTTTTTCAAGAGAATGTAAGTGCTAGAGGTGAAAATCCCAAAGTGATTTAGTTAAACTTAATATGAAGAGTAAATAAATAGATAAAAGTTTTTGTCAGTAAGTGTAGAACTTGGGATTATACATTTATATGCTACTATTTTTCTATGATAGTTACTTTTGGATGTCAACATTTTATTTATTGTGTTCAAAGTGAAGATTACCATGAGAAAGGTAGGTAAATGGTTGCCTTTTAAATAGGGGTCTGAAAAAGATATTTATGGAGTGTTCTTGCAGTTTTTTGCAGGCACTGTAATTGGTGTTTCCTGACACCATGTGGTTAGACTTTTATCCATCTTTCCCGTTAAATACGGATTTTCTTTTATAAGTGATGGATACACACCTCTTTCACTGTGACCAAGGGTCGATTGTGCATCGTGCCTTGGTACTGAAATGCAGAAAAGGACCACAAGACCGAAGAAGAAATTAAATAAAAGTTTGATTCTGCAACCTGCAGTGGAAGACACGTAAAGCAGAGAGTCTTGTTGGAAGGTGAATTAATGAAGTTATCTTTTGTGCATTTCGGCCATTGATTCTTCAGTGTCTAAGAAATCCCAGCGATCGTTAATGTCCTCTTTTGCAACAGCGTCTTCAAGAGTGCATTGCACAGAGAGTGTACAATGGTACACTTCTATGTTAATCTCTGGCCACATAAGTATTGGATTCTTTGCACCATAGTGGCCTATCTTTGAGAGGAATTATGAACTCATCCTGGAATGGTTTATATTTTTGATAGCACAGTGGCATGCAGTTGATATAGGATCAAATCACATTTAATAAAAACTGCTGTCCATTCAGTTTTCAGGCAAGTGCTGCATTATTAGCATATTCACAAAATAATTGAGAGATGTCACATGGCGTTTTTGACAGTGATCTGAATGAAGCCTAATCTGAAATTGCCTAATTTATAGGGAATTTACCTGTTACTTAGAGGCTACCCTGTTCCCAACAAAGTTGCAGCAGAGCTTGAGTACTGCTAACCCATGTTTCCATGGGGCATCACACATCTCAGTAATAGCGTGTTCTTCTGTTTGGGTGTTAGATAATGCTTTTGCCCAACGTGGGGGTTCATAGTGAATTTACATGTTTTGTGTAAAATGGAGCTTTTAGTGATGATTGAGTTGGTAACTAAAATTTAAACACCTGTTAAAATTAATATGAGCAGGTTATCCTAGACTGTCTTTGTAGGAAACAGGAAAAACCAGACCTATCAAAGAAACAATTAGTTTCATCATAAACGAATTTCGTAAAATAGGTCAGATGGTTTACTACTAAAATTGTTTACTTCACTCCATTGCCCTTACAGGCAGACTAGGCTAATTGGCTGAGATGTAGATGCCAAAGTTATAGTTGTCTATAGTGCAGTGAAATTAATCCTGTTACATCTGCCTAAAATAGAACAACAAGCACAATTGACTCAATACAATTGCTTAAACATGGCTGATTAGCGTGTGTCAAGACACATTTGATAAACTAAAATACCTACATTGAAAGGGATGACAAGGCTATGGCTTTCTGTACTGGAAGCTGGAGAGCAGAAGGAGTATCAAATGATAGTAGGTGGCAATTCGCTGGAGAAGAGTCCATGAGAGGGTAAAAGGTGAAATGCATTTAAAGGAAGTTATGGAACTTGATCATATGAAGGGTGTGGGTCTAAGGTACAAGGTTTAAGAAAGTTTGGTTGAAACTTTTTGTTGTTATGAGTGGAATGTTGTTTCATGGCAGACATTGGCCAAATGAAATCCCACAGTCTTTCGGCGATGAAGCTGCCTGATAAAAATAACTCAAATTAATCTTACTGGTAGAGGCATACGCTAGCAACTCTTCATTGCGAGAACTTCCTTCATTCATCTTTATTATTTCTTTTCAGCTTCTGAAAATATCTTGCTTTATCTTTCTAGTCCTTGAGTTTATAAAGTAATGAAGGCAGCAACTTGCAAATAGTTTTCTGACTAAATTGAGGCCTGGCTGCCCAGGCTTCTTACGTATTTGTAAGTACCGCTTTATGTGTTGGTTGCTATTGTTTAGCATGCATTTCCATCAGCTATTAAAGCTCTTAACCAACTTAATCTAGGTTACGTATAATGCACATTCCTGCAGTATCTGAGTACTCAAAACAGGCAAATAGTATCAATAATTTTCTCTACTTCTCTGAAAGGTAGAACTTATTTTAATTAAATTGTTAAGAAGTGGATGCTTGTGCAAGATATTTGTTGAGGAAAATGAAGTTGAAGTGGTTATTCTTTTTAAGTTATTTCTCTTCAAGCTTTTAATGTGATGAGGCTGGAAGTTGCTTATTATGCTGCTGGAGAATTTAGTACTCTAAGTTCCTGTCACAAAAGATTTCAACCTTCTGCACTTAAGAATTTTTTGCATAGTGATGAGGAATTTACAGTACAACTTCAACATTATGCTACAGAATGCCTTGGCTATTAGTAGAGGTATTATCTTTCTGAATCAATATGTATAGATTTTTCTAAGGTAGTTTTGCATGTCTCTATATATTATACTTCTGCTTCATAAAAATATTACACCATTTCTGGTTTTAAAACTGGGGAGTCTTCATGTATTTTTTCTGTGCATGAGCATTTTCTTTGTAATTGGGAGAGGAGCATCAGTTTGTAATTGGAAGAGAGTGGTTTAAAGACTCAGATAAATTGATGGGTGAAAAAAGCTGTGCTGGTCTGTATCAGAGTAGTATTAGTTGATTGACTTTTTCATTTGGAATGTTACTGTTGTCTTTAACAAATAAAGAAAATAATCATAGAATTACAGATACTGATTATGTAAAATTTCAATAGCTATGAAGATTTGTTTAGTGTATTTCTTACCACCTCTAAATACAGGATTATGTCATTTCTAGTATGTTTCTAAATAATTACCTATTTTGTCTTAAAATGATTAAAAGGTGTCTTCCTTGATACAAATATCAAGTCTAAAGGATTTAATCATACATAAATTCAACTTACATTTCACTTTCTTAAGGTAACCAAAGTATTCATAATACCAATCTGTTATATTAAGTATTCCTCCTGTTCTAATAACTGCATCTTTCAGATACTGTGAGATGAGACTCTATGGAAACGTGGATTCTGCAGTCAGCTGTTGTGTGGGGGCTGCTGGTGCCCCACCAGGCAGTATGCGGTTCCTTGCCAGCCACGTGTGTCGCTTCTTGCTGGTCTGTAGTTAGGCAGTCTGGGTGGGAGCTGTGGGTGCTGGGAAAGGATAGGGCTTCTCCTTTTCTTTCTTTTTCTTACAGAGCGCTGCAGTCACTTACTTTGACTTCTCCAAAAGGAGTTACATACTGGAAGCATTACCTAGAGTTTTAAAAATATAACACCTTCAGAATCTAGGCTTAATTTGGTTATCTTCCTGGTTTGCCTACATGCTACTACATATTATTCTTTATTCTTACAGCTGTCTTGTGACTTATCTGAGTTGTTCATTTATACCCCCTAGGAATGGGAGACTTTTACTGGTGTCATCATTGGAGATACCATAAGAAAATCAGTAAGCTACATTTATTTGTGTATTTTCAAATAAGGAACATTTACTTAAATCCTGAAAAGTTGTAGTTGTATCTTTACTGTATGGTTTAATTAATTGTAATAATACATTAAAGGAACAAATTACGCATGGTAATATAAAATATAAAAACTTATTGAAATTTTTGAATGGGGCAACTCCTTTTCTAATATGCACAGCTTTTTGCCTTTGTTCTTTTCCCCCCCGTTTTTCTGTTACCAGGATTACGATTTGTTTTTTCATTGGGATGTTTGAGGAGGTTTTAAGCCCTCTTAAGTAACTAAAATCAGGGTTTCTGAATTCCTCTTTCTCCCAGTATCATATGAGTTGTAATTTTTGTATGGATTGATGAAAGTATCCACACACTTTGCTAACTTTGACATGCTTTTTTCCCCAGCCTTACAGTTCTAATTCTGGAGATGTATTTATATATTTTCCTAGGTGTCAAAGCTAGCTTAAGAAGCGTGCCTGACTAATCATGCTAAATGTTCATCAATTCTGCTGAATCTGTATACTTTCAAAATAACCTTCCAGTAGAAAAGGGTAGAGAAAAAAGCTAAACTTTCCGTAATCTTATCCATTACAGCCCTTCTTTGAACCAAATATTTTGGCAAAGCTTTTGAAAGGAGGTTTTGGGAAACACAAGCCCAATCAGAAATCATGAGCTCGGTCTTTACCTCTTCTTTTGTTAATCACCTCTTCTCCTGCATTCAGGGCTTCGTTTCTATCAGGCTTAGCTGCAATTTTCGTCATTCAGAATTACTTTCAGCCTTTAGCCTTTTTTAGATATCTATCAGGGTATCTCGTACATTCAGTGGTACAAGACAATGACCAATGTGAGTACCTTGTTTTTAGAATATTCATGACACCAACTGTGTTCAGGTGCATGCTGGCAGAAGTGGCAAGTCACTTAAAACATAATGTATTATTCAGGTTTTCTTACTCAGGTAGCTGGTTGCTAAAAAGATCCTTAAATTCCCAGTTTCTCTAGCCCTTAGATGACTCTACAAGTTTTGCCTTTCAGTGTGAATATAGACATCCCTCTTCATCTATTATAAAGACTATGGAGTCTTTATAATTGAATTAAATGTCAGTGAACTTGGTGACCATCAAGTATTTTCTTGATGTAGGTCATTTTCAAGCTATGTGAGATCCAATTGTATAATGGAATCTAACACCACTTAAATTTAAATATCACCTCTACCCCATCTAATGCACAACCCATAGATTTTTGGAAAGATTGTGGACATACGTGATTCAACCCCAGTCCTAACTGGAATGTATACTGCAGACCCGTCTCAAGTTTATTCCTACAATTTCTTCCGAGTTTCCTACTTGTGTTCTTTCTCAGACTTCTGAACTCATGACTGAGCCACCCTTTCACAAGCAAGCTTTGCTTTTTTCTGATGAACATTTAAGATTATTCTTGAAGTTTCTCAGTGGTTGAGAGATCCAAGGACATTTCCATGCAGAGACGGTCAGACTCGTTAGTGGGCACGGTCAGATTTTTTTATAAAAAATGATATAGTGAATACGGAGATTCCATGGGATCTTAAGCTATATTGTTCATCCTTAGAATTTCCTCCATCACCAGCATCGAAGGAGCAGAAAAATAGAGTTGTGTCCAAACTTTACTAGTGGAGACATGTCCAGAAGTGATGCTTTGCCTAGTGAATTACCCCTGAATTGCCCTTTGTGTGAAGAATCATCTTCTCCATGACTGTGAATATATGCAGTGGGGTTATTTTTTGAAGTCAGTTACTTGGAGTGCATATGCAGATAGACAGTCATTTGGGTCGCTTGTTTTTAATAGAAAAGGAAACTACTTGAGAGTTGAATGTGTCATTCTGAATGATATTTTCAGGCTCAAGTGGTTAAGCAAATGTTAATGTGAACAGTATATCTCAAATTTAAATCATTGGTAGGTTTTGTTTTGTGATGCTATTTTTGAACTTAGCAAAAGACCACAGAAAGATTCCTGTTGTGAATGCTATTATTATTAAAAACATAGGTTTTGCGGTCTTATAATTGAAGATAGTGTTTCACAAAAATTTATGTAACTTATGTGTGTAATGTAACTTGCTTCAATAAGGATTCACAAAGAAGTGCTCGTGACCAGATTCCCTCTTGGATAGAACAGGACCGAGCCTGGGCAGTAGCGTCTTTGAAGGTATACATCACTTGGTAGATTGATTTTAAATTAAAAGGCCTTTGGTTTTAGCAAATAGTAATTTGGACTTCAGTACTCAAATTTGTGTTTTTCAGATGGAAATATTTTGTTATTTTAAGCTGTTTATTATGTCTTCCAGAAACCATGGCTTAATATATGCCCCCTTGAAAAAAAACAACTAGTTTTTTAAAATTTAATATCATTTTTCTGAGCCTTTTCATGTACATCTCTACCCCATCTAACAATAAATTTCAATGCATGTGAAAGAACCTGTCATCTTACTGTGATTAGGAAATACCGTAAGCCTACCCAAGGTGGTACTATAATTTCTATACCTAGAAAAAATATGCAGAGGAAAAATTACGAAGAATATTTAAGTTACAGGTTTCTCTCATGTAATAACTTTTACAAACCACTTTTTATTGTATTAAAAACCATAAACTGTTAATTGTGAAAGTAGTTCTCTGCTTACCTGATTTCCATACACATATTTGAAGGTATTTCAGAGTTTGTTATTACTATACAAAAACAAAAAACCATTTTATTTCTTTGATTCATCCTACAACAGTCAACACTGAAGTCCTCCGATCCTGAAGGGAACTAAATGAAAATACTAGTCCTTGAAGTTCTGTCTTAGGCTCTTCTCCTCCGGCATGTAGCACAGCAACAAAAGGAAAACCTTGACCAGTCTCTGTCAAGGACTTTTGCTGCTAAATTCAGAGTTCATTATTTTCTTTTCACCAGGGATCAGGAACAATTGCAATAACGGTGTAGCAAGCGTGATTGTTAATGGTTTAAGAAAGCAAACAAACAAACAAACAGAAAACGAGTAACTGGGTGAATCAGTAGTATGTACTGATAGAAGAAGAACCTGGTCATGATTAAGGAAAGGACTACAATTGAGTATAGCCCAAAGTTTAAAAACAAAGAACTTAAAAGTGTAAAAGCAAAAATATAGAGCAAATACAGGCTTAGCATTTCCAGGGAGTAAGTAAACAAATGTTTCATTTTAAAACCTACCCTTTTCTTCTTTTTAAGTTTGAGGATAAAATTGAATTATGTGATAGGCACAAGTATTTACAGTTTTAGGGTCATAGTGGTATTTGGAAATTAATTAAACTATACAAAGTCCAAATGGCTTTTCTTTATTCTTAAAAATGCATGATTTGTTTTGTAGATTTCTCTCCCAGGTCTCTATCAGACACTTTGCTTTGAAGATGAAGGTCTGTGGCAAACTTTTTCTCAGAGCTCTGTGTGTGAACAAGACTTTCCATCTANGAATCAGTAGTATGTATTGATAGAAGAAGAACCTGGTCATGATTAAGGAAAGGACTACAATTGAGTATAGCCCAAAGTTTAAAAACAAAGAACTTAAAAGTGTAAAAGCAAAAATATAGAGCAAATACAGGCTTAGCATTTCCAGGGAGTAAGTAAACAAATGTTTCATTTTAAAACCTACCCTTTTCTTCTTTTTAAGTTTGAGGATAAAATTGAATTATGTGATAGGCACAAGTATTTACAGTTTTAGGGTCATAGTGGTATTTGGAAATTAATTAAACTATACAAAGTCCAAATGGCTTTTCTTTATTCTTAAAAATGCATGATTTGTTTTGTAGATTTCTCTCCCAGGTCTCTATCAGACACTTTGCTTTGAAGATGAAGGTCTGTGGCAAACTTTTTCTCAGAGCTCTGTGTGTGAACAAGACTTTCCATCTACTGTTATAAAAAGAATTTCCTTATTTCAGCAGGTAATCTTTTAATATTAAAATATTTAAAAATACTTATGAATTTAGCATTGAAAGTAATCTTAGTAATTTAGGCTTCAGGGCTGCTTGAATTATAAGCAGTGACAGTGTCTACATTGTTTTACAGATTAACTAGTTTATATTAATCTAAGAATATTTTTTTTCTATAATACATATTTAGTTACGTATCTGAGTCTTTTTTGTGTTGACATGTTGACTAAAACTGAATATACTGTGTAAGGTAACAGCCTTTTTATTAATATTGACAGAATTAATTTTAAATAGGTATTACAATTCTTTCATGGTTGCTTTCTAACTGCAGAATTTGTCATCTTGTTGAATGTCATTAATTTAGTTCATCATTAAGTGCAAACTCACACACCTGACTGGAAACCACAAAACGTAGTAGCAGCCACGGCTTTTTAGAATAGTAGTCATGAAATACTATTTTGCCTGAAAGCTTGGCGATTAAAGAACTCACCAAGAATGTTGGAGACACTAGTTCCTTCCTCCACCTGGGGGTCCTTCCCCTCTGGAAGAGAGCCATGTCATCCCTCTTGTGTTTATGGAGGATAGGATGTTGTTACTTACTTTCAAATGATGCTGTGATTTTTCATTTGAAGTCACTTCATATAAAATGAAGGCCTGACCAAAGAAGGGATGGGGTATAAGACAAAGTGGTTTCATACTCGTTGGCTCTTAGGAGCTCTCTGTTTGGCACTTTTGTGGAGGAGGAGAATTTCTAAAATAGCATGCACGGAATTTAGGAACAAACCATTTTGTAAAGGAATTTGTCTGAGTCATGTTTGATTTGAAGAAATGCAGAAGTGCAATTCTCAGGTATGCAATGGGTTGTCATAAAAATTCTTCATATATAGGAAAACAAATCTGGAATGATCAGCATATTATGTATCCAGGTCCTTGCACAAAAAGTATTAAGAATTTTCTGTTGATGAAATTTTCTGGAACTACCTGGTTAGATTTATATGCCACTCTTAAGTTAGTTTCTTTCAAACTGTACGTTAAACTTAAAAATGGTGCAGTAGCACTCAATGTAATCTCAGGCTTAGAAAGTAGTACTTCCTTAAAAATTTAATGAATTTAAATTTTTCCTCCAAAACAAACAACTTGGATGTTCCAGACTTGGAAACTGGAATGTGATGGGCAGTTCAGAAATGAGGTTTACAGGTCTGCAAGTAAGGGGGGAGGAGAAGGGGTGGTAATTTTAACAAATCATTTCTACTGGAGTTGCATCAATTGCCTGCAGTTGCCTGCACTGAATATTGCAGGAAATTAACTGAAAAAGAGCCAGCTGGTAGGGAAACTGCTGATTTAATTTGTATCTGAACTGATTAGCTGCTCATGTTCTGTAGTCTTTTGAAGAACAGTTAAAACATCTGCATAACTACAGGGTTTAAAAGTCAGAATGTCTCAGAAAAGGAGTTAGATGTAAAACTCTAAAGGTGTCCTTAAACAAAGGAAATTCTTTCAAAACTGATTATTTTACTGTATTGCTGCACTGAAATCAGAAATATCAGTATTCCATTTAGGAAGTTACTGCCTAAATACATGTATAGAATTTCTATTACCAGTATAAAGCTAAGTTTGCTTTCTGAAATTCTAGCTACCAGCATAGCTACCTTTTTTCTAAAACACTGTAGAAAAACTTCCAGCTTAAAAATAAATACTAGATGTAGATCTGTCTTCTGATTCTACTACAAGCTACTTACAAAAGAACAATTACATTAGAGTATTTTGGAAAGGAATGATCAGATAGCTCTATATATTCCGAGAAAATAACTTTGTTCTAAAGAGAAATTTAAAGAATTCAGCCTTTTTAGAAAAGTCTTGCTTTTTAAATTGCCACAATATGCTTTTATAAACTCATTTCCCCTGTATTTATTTTACTTTAAGGTACTTGTGGTCCAGGCTGTCAGACCAGACAGGCTGCAGACTGCCATGGCTCTATTTGCCTGTAAAACCCTAGGTAAGTTAATTTTTCAATAGGGTGTTTCCACCCAACAATTAAATGTCTTTTTGTCCTATGTTTCGCCTGTATTTTATAGTTCTTATGGAATCCCTAAGTTTTAGGATTTGAAAATATGCTGTAAATAGATTTGCTGATTTCTTTCTTGTAAAGTTTTGTTAAAAAATGCTTTTAAAATGGTTTGGTTTGTGCTGCGTAGTGATTTAAAACATAATAAAAGATCAATCAGGTTCTTTTAATGAATTCTTGAATGCAGGACTAGTTAAGAAAGAATAGCCATGTTTCTGTAAGTTTTACACTGCAGTATTTTCCTTAAGACTCAAATTTTCCAAAAAGATGATTCTATTCAATGTGATTTACCATTTAAAAACCATTAGGATTCATATTTTCTAAATTGGACATCAAAAGATTGTTTCATATTTTCACATTTCATGTTTTCATTTTACTGTTTGTTTAGAACTGCACGTGATTTTGAGTGAGTCAATACTATGATTATCTATTTGTTCGTGTCTGTCTGTTTCCTCTCTTCCTACTGTATACAAAGTTTGGGATTTATATTCCAAATAATCTTAATATTGCAATACAGCACACCAAAGCCTTCCTTTAGTTTTTAGCAGTTAATGACAATATGCGTAACGAAGATGAATCATGAGTGCCTCTTTGGGGTGGACACTGTGGTTTTAAAAAATCACCCTCTGCATTGTGCAGGGACAAGGCAGAATTAGTTGGGTTTAATGGGGTACAGTGTCAGGACAGAAATGGGATTAACAAAAGGGAAGGGGGATCTAGATTGTAAAGCCAACTTTAAGTGGCAAAGCGTTTTTTTAATGTGGTAGAAAATGAACCTGGAAAATTGACTCATAGGCTGCCCAGGTAATATGTCTGGACTTGTATTTCCAGTACTTGTGAAGATCCGCAGTTTGAATGATCTCAAGATGGGTGATTTTGCATTATAATGCAATAGATGAGTTATATATAAAAAATAATGAATGATGTAATTTTAAGTTCTTGAAATACGTGTTATTTCTTATTATTTTAGGATTAAGTACAAGTTTAGGTCTTTAGTTCTTACATTTTTATTGTCATTTATCTGAGAGTTTATCTTACTCCCTTGTTATTCTCTATCTGTGGGCATTATTTGTTGGTCAAAATTAGTTCATGTCTACCACCAAGGCTGGTATTTTCAGGAGTAAGGTTAGCCTGCTCTGTCAAACATTATCAGAAGATAGAGAAGGTGCTTTCATCACGGTGAGTGTTACAGGTCCCATGCTGACAGTGTCCCTGCCTGTTGGAATCAAACGGCAAGTGCAATGTGCCGTACGTGCGGCTCAAAGCTCAGCAAAGACCTGAATTCAGGTTAAATTTATTCACCCACTTACAGTCTTTCAAATCTTAATATAGTACAGAAATTGGTTAGGCATGTCTTGATACCAGTTCCCTGGAAGCGTTCCACAAAGGGAATGGTTTTTGGTGAACGACAACTACAGCCTCGCTGAGGAAGGCAGAATACCATTGAGTCCATTTGTAGGCAAGGTTTCATCTACAGATTTTTCCTGCATATCAGTGAGATTTTGTTTTGAGATCAAATCATAAATCATGACTAGCACTTTCCAACTAATAAAAGCGGTCATGCTTATATAAATTTCTTTTCATTTTTTTTCCTACCTTGTCTTTTTCAGGGTCCTTGCTCTGAAACTTCTTAAACAAACTGTTTCGCTAAGTTCAAAAGGGAGCTGTTAAATTTCTAATCTCCTTTGGCTGTTTTCCTGTGAGAAAAATGAGTTCCAAAAGAGCTGTAATAGCCTACAAGAAAGCCTTCCACTTCTGTTTTATCCAGATACGCTATTTTCCCCTTTTTTCATCTTTCACATATATTTTTAAATTTATGGATGAAGGGGGATTAAAATAATTTCTTTTGAAGATAAAGTTCACAAGAATTTTCTATAAATGTATTTTGTGGGGACCCAATGTATGCTTATTTCTTTATTTTACTTCTTATACAGAACTATACCATATTAGCAAAAATTATATTGACAGTATACTCCCAAATCATTCCATATCTCTCATGGAGTTGGGTTTTTTTTCATATCTTATTTAATGCAGGTTTTTGAGTCAGGCTACATCAGAAATGGTATTTAAAGAGGCTTGATTTTAATTACCTACGTTTTCATATTCTTCAAAAAAGCAGTATAGATATGGAAAAAAGAAAATCAGTGCAGGCTAAACAAGTCTGTATTTTATTCTCAGGGACCATTTTCTATAAAGTAGACCAGAGCTGTCATGGTCACATTGCATCTAGGCCAGAATAAAATTACTTGCCACAATTAACAACAAAAAAGTAATCTCCTGCTTTCTGTATCGGAATTGTGAGTAGTAATGATACACTTACTGATATTTTTGTACATTGTTTCTCTGTGTACAGATCAACAACAGAAGGAATTTTAACAAGCATTTTGAGTTCAAGTTCCAGCTGTTGTGAATTGATTTAATTGCACTGACTTTAGTAGACGTGGTTTTGAAGAGGTTTTTTTGTTCATTGATTTTTATGGAAGCTTCATCAGTTTATAAAGTTTGCGTCCTGTGCCAAACTGTGTATTTGTCAGGTCTTTCTTTTTTCCCCTTAGATCCCTCCCCCCCGCAACATTTTCTGAGAAGTTGTTTACTCTCACGTATGCCTTTTCTTCTCATGTCAAGATGTCAGTTTGGATATTAAGACTTAGAAATTCTGTCAGAATGCAACATGGAGGCAGAAAAGTATGTCAGGAATTCCGTCTGTCTGCATAGTTACCATCTGGAATATGAGTGCTTATTGATTTACCCTTAAAACACTGGAGTCCGTTTTTTTCTCTAAACGTAATCCTGGCTGCAGCTTTAATTCTAATGGCCAGGAACAGACAGGACAGTATTGTAGTTTTTCTGTATTTCCCTTCTGTGAGCTTCCTTAAAAAAAAAAAGCATATTCAGCATGGCTATGCTTTTTCTAAACATTGTGTCCAAATTTCTAAAAAACCAAAGTGTTTTATGGAAGCAAATGTTTTATATAAGAAAACTTACACAGTGTTAATTTTCTAAATGATGCACCTCAAGAGTGATACAATATATTAGGCAGTTACTCATTTACAACTGCACCTCTTCTAAACCAGCATCATTACCGTAAATATATTGTAATAGTAACTTAATTTGCAGGTGTACACGCATTTGTCTGTTGCCCAGTCATAGCTTTTTATTCTATTCCCCAGTTAATGCAAGGCCAAGCATAGGCCTCAGTTAAAATAGAGTTATGTAGGCTATCAAAATTCCTAATCAATTAAGCTTCTCATGAATCTGTGGGCCTTCTGCTTGCACTGCTAAAAATAATAATACAGCCATCAGTCTTTGTTTTGTCTTGATTGTAGTATATTCCGTGCACTGTTTGTAGTAGTAAAGCCGTTTTAGGAACAGGAATTTAGGAAGGGTTGAATAGGTGAAGAAGAGAGGTCTGCCCAGCGTGTTAGTATAAGCAAGGGTATCTTGCAAGAGTATGAGAACAGTGACCAGTGTTCTATGTCTCCAGGGTTTCTCAACTGGAAGTAATAACACAGTACTTAAAAGAAAGGCGGATGGGCCCGTTACAATAGGATAAGGGGTAATGGCTTTAAACTAAAAGAGGGAAGATTTAGACTAAATAGAATGAAGGAATTTTTTACAATGAGGGAGCTGAGACAGTGGCCCAGGTTGCCCAGAGAGGTGGTAGAAGCCCCATCCCTGGAAACATTCAAGGTCAAGTTGGACGGGGCTCTGAGCAACCTGATGCTGAAGGTGTCCCTGCTCATTGCAGGGTGGTTGGACTAGATGACCTTTAAAGCTCCCTTCAGACACAAATTGTTCTATGATTCTATGATTTTCCTTTTGTGAATTTGTATATCTGTTCTGCATCTCCGTGTGGTAACGAATATCTGCCATGTTGCATGATGCCTATTCCACAATGTTAATTAGAGGTCAGAACAATCTCCATTTGGTTTTTGTATCCTTGCTGCCTGTTCACTTCAACAGATATTTTTAGTCCTGTATCTTTCATACAATTTCAAACACTAGTGAAGATTTTCAAAATTATTTTCTTCACTGAAATTGAAGTTTATAAAATTTACCTTTTCAAGACCTTACTTCTAATCAAATCTTGATCTAACATTTGGTTTTAAGATTCTCAATATATCTTTATTGCTTATGTAAGTAGTGATTAAGCTCTAATAATGCTTTATGTAATGTTTTAATATTTAAATTAATATGGAAACATTTATATTTTGATACTTCAACAGTGAAATATAGTGACAGTGAATAGAATTCAGTTGAGAGGGGTTTGATGAGATGAAACTTGCTTGAGGTGGAAGACAGTGGTTTATAGCCCAGATACCAGAACACATCATACATTCCTCTTCATTGTGGTCCTCAACCACAAAAATAAACATTAAATATTGTATTTTCTAATTATAGGCATAATAGTATCTTCAATATTGTAAGCATTTGTTCATAAAAACTAACTAAAATAAACTTTCTTACCCTAGGGAATGCTATCACGTTCTACTTCCTGATGCTTTTCTTTTGTTGCTTAGAATGACTCAAGTAGCTTGAATTATGACTGTAGTTGAAAGACAAACAAACAAATCTCTACATATATATTAATTTTCATTTTTTTCTTAGCTAATTTTTCTATTTTCTTTCTTCCTCCCCTCCCTGCCAATAGCTTAGCTATTCCCATTTGTTGTGTTAGTGAAGAGAATGTTAAATCTGGACTAGCTTGTATTTGTGAAAAGCGTTACTATAAGCTCAGTGTGGAGGAGTGACTAGAAAGCTGCTACACTGGGCAGCTTTCATTCACAGTCTAAGCTTTTTTCAGGCCTTCTGGAAATGCATCCAGATTTGGCCAATACAGGATTCATTAAGAAACAATTTGCAGATGTTTGTCAGATATTTTTGAGATTCTGACAGATAAGCATCTTCAGTCTCTGAAGAGTCTCCTCACTGAGCATGCTTCAGTCCAGCACTGAACAGCCGTACTTTAATTTCAGTGTTGTTTTATGAATCTTCTAGAGTTTAGGGCTTATTGGCAGCGAGCGACTGAACTCATCAAGGGAGCTGCCTGTATCAATTGCCTTATGGCCTCAGTTTATATACTTATCTCTGCTTGTGTTTTATCTCTACATGCCTAATGAATGTAAAATTAAAATACTTTCCAATATTAGTCTTGTTTAATTCATTATTTTAAAGCATTTTGATTGATAGTGATTTTATCTGTTTAGTTGCATTGGTTAGAGTCTCCGTACAGATACGTGCAGAGAATCCAGACCTCATACTAACCTTTGCCAGCCTGACCTGTTATATTCAAATTCTGCAGTATTGTTCTATGTGGAGATAATAGCTCAAGCCTGAAAGCAGACTGTGCCCTCAAGGAAATGTGTGTTGTGCCTTTTAGTAGACATGGCATAGAAGCCACCGATTTGGGCTCTTCCG
Organism: Rhinoptilus africanus; assembly: GCA_013400135.1. Classification (NCBI taxonomy): domain Eukaryota; kingdom Metazoa; phylum Chordata; class Aves; order Charadriiformes; family Glareolidae; genus Rhinoptilus; species Rhinoptilus africanus. The sequence goes on along the minus strand of VXBO01003521.1, from coordinate 637,464 downwards.
TCTTGCTTTATGTTGGGATTTCCTATTGCACCTAACACGTCATTATTTAAGGACCAGTCCAAAGATGGATTGGAGATATTTTGTTCATGCTGTTTATGTTATGCATAGCTTTGGCCTCATGTACAAATGCCTTGCCTATACTATGTCAGCATTCTAAACATTTAAGTTGTATATAAAGCAAATAATAGACTAAAGTAATTGTAGTACCAAGAACTGTGTAAAGTCAAAGTCTAATAATTAAGGCTCTCGGTACAATACAGGGGAGAAGTTCTGCATGTGGGCGTACACATTGCAATTAGTTTGAGCAAATAGAACAGCTTTTCATACTCTCATATTCCAGCTCTTCTCCTTTTGTGTGTTTTCTTGAAGACTTCACACTAAATAAAAACTGCAGTTTATATTTGTCAAGCAGAAAGTCCAGGCGCCGTTTTGGTGCTTGTGTCTTTTTCTTATCAACATAGGGCGTCTTCTACCTGCATATTCTAAGGGTATTTTTCCCATTATAGGACCAATTTTATGGTTTTCATTGACGAGAACTTTGACAGCCAGATACCTCTCAAGTGGTTAGTGAAGCACTCCGTCCTGTCTCATCGCTTTATTTCCATAATAATTCTAATTTTAATTATAGGAATAAAAGAATTATCTCCATCACCTCTGAATTTGAAACGTCTTTATAAAGAGACTCTGGAAATTGAGCCCATCTTGATAATTATTTCTCCTGGTGCTGATCCTTCTCAAGAGTTGCAAGAACTTGCCAGTGTTGAAAGAAATGCTGAGTGCTACCATCAGGTCAGTCTTACATAACCATCATGATTAAAAGTGCAATGTGTAAAATTTTACAGTAGTAATATCTGTTTTACCTTGGTTTTTAAAGAAGTCAATGTGTAAAAGTGTAGTTTGGTGTCTGTGTATTTGTTGTTCCCACCTGTCTTGCCACTAACTTCTGAGTCCTTGGGCAAAATGTGTTGGAGAAGAGAGACACAGTGATCCTCACAGACGCAGAATCCGCACAAGAGGCATTGCTCCAACTTGGAGAAGGGAAAAATGAGAAGACAGATGGAAGAGACCAAAAGCGACTGAGAACTGTTATACATGCCGAAACATTATCTTTTTTAGTGTGGAGTAATTGAAATCTGAGCAAAACCAACTAAAAACTAGATGTCATAATTTCCTCTCCTTACAGGACTTGCATATTTCTTTCTTCAACAGAAAACATAAATCAGATTTCAGTGTTCATGAATGATTAGGAATTTTGTGAAATTCTGTAAAATATTTTGAGAGATTTTACAAGCAAGTGTTAGTGAATTAATTGTTGATGGGAGTTCCTGAACAGAACTCTTATATTTCAAGTCTTTTTTAAAAAGCTGTTTAAAATAGACCATGGGGGAAAGCCTTCAGATTTCAGGAATAGGCATACAACACCAAAATTATTTGCCCAGCCAATATAACATTTGGGTTTTGTCATGGTATACAACTTCTTCCCTGTTTTGCATTCAACACAAAACTAAACTGGGTGAAGATAATTCCCCTTGAGTAGATTTTAATCAGGAATTGTATTATTAAGAAATCACTTTATAGTTTCTTTGTTTGCTTCAAAATTTGATCTATGCACAGGTACTGTAAACAACTTTTCTGTTTTTAAGTAGAAATTTACTGTAGCTGTTAAATTCATAGAATAACCTAGGTTGGAAGGGACTTCTGGAGATCATCTACTTCAGCCCCCTGCTGAGAGCAGGGAGGTCCCTCTTCCAAGGATGGAGATCCCACAGTATCTCTGGGCAACAATATTTGGCCACTCTCACAGGAGGATGTTTTTCCTAATACCGAATCAGTATTTCCCGTATTTGAACTTGTGAGTCTGGCTCTGTCTTCTCTGCATTCTTCAATGAGGTAGTTGTAGACAGCAAGAAGATCTCCTGACTGACTGGCTAAACAAACCCTGTCCTGCCCTTGTTGATGGTCTGCTCTGGAGTCGCTTCAGTAAGACCACATCTCTCTTGTACTGGGGAGCCCGAAACTCAACGCAGTACTCCAGATGTGATCTCACAAGTTCTGAAGAGAGGAGAAGGATCACTTCCCTGGACTTGCTGAAAGCTTTAACTAATACAGCCCATTATGGAATTGGCCTTTGTTGCAAGGGCCTATTGTTGGCTCATATTCAATTTGTCCACTAGGACCTCTTTTTCTCCAAAGCTGCTTCCTAGGCAGACCCCAGCCTGTATTGCTGCATGGGATAATTCCATCCAATATGTAGGACTTAGCATTTGGCTTGTTAAACTTCATCAGCTGCCAGCCTGTTTCTCCAGCCTGTTCAGGTCCATGTGAGCAGCAACCTTGCCTTCCAGTGTATTGGTTGCTCACGCTCCTTCCCACTCCCTTTGGTGTTATGCATTAGCTTGCTGAGAGTGCACCCACTCATGTAACCCAGGTCACCAATGAAGACATTAGACAGTATTTGTCCTAGTACTGATCTCTGAAGGATACCACTAGTTACTGGCTGCCAGCTGGACTCTGCACCACTGACTATCCTCTGAGCCCAGCAGTCCACCCATTTTTCTGCCTATCTCATATTTCACTTCTACAGCCCATATTTCTCCAATTCGGTGATATGGAGGATATGGGAGACTCTGTCAAAAGCCTTACTAAAGTCAAGGTATCCAACATTGACTGGCACCCCCTTGTCCCTAGTGTCAGTCACCTCATCATAGAAATCAATGAGGTCAGTCAGGCATGAGTTACCATTGGAAAATCTATATTGGCTACTCTGACTTGCTGCATAACCTTCCCAGGGACTGAGTGGAGGCTGACAAGCTAATAGTTACCTAGATCTTTCTCCTCCTTGCCCTTCTTGAAGATAAATGTGACATTTTCCTTTTCCATCAGCAAATGCCCCAGATCAGCGTAGCGTTTTGAAAATGAGAGCAAGGAGTTACAGTAGCTGGCCCCCCAACACACTTGAATGCATCTTGTCCTGTGGATGTTTTTTTTATTTCTAATTGTGTTGAGTGATTCCTAAATCTCTCTGTCTCTGCTGTGAGTGTTGCTTCATGTCTGCTTGAAGGTTTGGGAGACCTGGGAGGCCTGAGAACAAACCTCAGTAGTGAAACCTCAGAGTAAAAGGGTCAACTTTTTCCATGTGGCTTGTTACTACCTGCCCTGCACCACCAAGCAAAGGGCTCACAATTCTCCTTGGCTTTCCTTGGCTGACAGGAACATTACAGAAATCAAGAAATGAAAAGTCTGGCCCCTGACAAAGAAGAAACCCTTGCAACGATACAGGCAATAGATTGACTGGCTAGGGAGGACCTCTGATGAAAAGGACTGGAGGGTTTTTGTAGACTACAAGCTGGACATAGCCAGCACAGCACCCTGCCAGCAGAGAAGTTTTTGTGAGCAGCCTTTCAATAACTACAAGAAGGTCAATGAGCAAATGGAGCCAGACTTTTTGCAATCAGGCATGGTGGGAAGACAAGAAGCAATGGGCATAAACGCTAACGAGATAGGTTACAACTGGATTGAAGGAGAAACTTTTTCACCATGAGAACGGTCAAACAGATTGCCTGGTGCAGTCTTCATCCTTGGAGGTTCCCAAGACTCCACCGAACAAAGTCCTCAGCTTTCGGTGTGATCTTTCATAGCTGGCCCTACTTTGAGCAGGAGATTGGACTAGAAATCTTTCAGGATCCATTCCAACTTGAATTATTCTATGATACGAGCAGTTTCCTAGTATTCCTAATTGACATTACCAATATGCTTTATAACTTTCTGTAAAACATTATTTCCTTCTGTCATTTGAAATATTCAGGGGAGGAGAGTTGTTATCTAGGTGATCGCTGGTTAGCATAGAAATGGAAAATGTCAAGTTTAATGTTGCTTTTAAATAGTCCTTGAAATTGTTCCTTTCCTGGAATGTGCACTGGTGTAATATATTTTTCCTGTCAAATTGTAAAGATTTAGATCCTACTGCCAGCTTATCTAGCTGTGAATGCTTCAGAATGCATATTTCTTACTCTGCCACGTGTTTTGTTGTGTTTATCTCTAAATATCCTTTACATTTTGGACTTTTAAAATGCAGCATGGTATGGTACTTGATTAAGGAACCGTACTGAAAGCTAAATCATCTGAAAGTTGGCCTACTAAGGAGAATAATTTTTGTTATTAGTTTTTCCATCCCTTTCTTACGCAATTTGAATAGAACATAGATGATCAGATTTTTCTTCTCCGTTGAAACATTTTTCATATGGGATAAGGAACAGACTACTGAATTTGTGTGGTGTACTACCATAACGTCTGGTGACTTTCACTTGTCTTCTTTTGGCTATTTTAAATTATTTCAAGATATACTCGGTTTTATTTAAGTAGAGAATATCCCTGTATCACTGTACAAAGCTAAGGCACTCAGTTTCTTTGATAAACAGTTTTAGGATAAAAATACAGGATGTATTTCCTCCTAACGGATATTTGATGAAGTCATAACAGGTACAATAGGTCTATTTTGCTATAGCAGTAATGCCAAGATGAGACTTTTCAGATTGGCGAAGACTACTTTCTTTTCAACCTGCGTGGTTTAGGGTTTTTTGTTACATATAGCTTCTAATTAGATTCTAAGGGAGAACTAAGGTGAATGTACTGTACAGATCATAGAATCATGGAATTNGCAGTACTCCAGGTGGGGTCTCACGAGAGCAGAGTAGAGGGGGAGAATCCCCTCCCACGACCTGCTGGCCACGCTTCTCTTGATGCAGCCCAGGTTACAATTGGCTTTCTGAGCAGCAAGTGCACACTGACGGCTCATGTTGAGCCTCTCGTCCACCAGCACCCCCAAGTCCTTTTCTTCAGGGCTGCTCTCAAGCCAGTCACTGCCCAGCCTGTATCGGTGCTTGGGATTGCCCCGACCCAGATAGTCTAACATTGATCGTTGCAGGAATTGTGCCACGCAACAAGTCCTTTCTTTATTTTCAGTTTTCACTAATTTATCTGAAAATTCAGTTTTGGATCTTTGTATTTCCATTTGAAGATCAAAATTTATTTTAGCCACAATACAGTACCATAAAAATGAAGAAAAGACTATAAAGCTATTCATATTTCGCAGTTGGAAAGAGAGCAGCCTTAGTTTTTCACTCATCTCAATATGAAACTGTTTCTCTTCAAAGGAAGTACTCCTAACTTACAGTCAAAAGAAAATTCATTCTCATTTGTCTCTTGGTTTTGTTGTATCAGCAATTCTGCAGTAATACAGTTCAGTCACTGATATTTAAATTACTTTTTGAGTTCCCAGGGAATACCATCGCTGTCACCAAATGATGTATGTTTTTTTCATAAAAAGACCAGGTAATGTTGTTTCTTAAGAAACTCTGGTTAGATAGGTTCTAAATAAAAACCCTACATTTTCATTAATCTTTTCCCTACTTTGGCAGCTTATCCTATTAGAGAAAATTCTGGTTATCTTTAGCACACCTTTTTTACATATGCATTCTAACTTGGAAACACAATTTTGTATTTAACTGTTAAATGAGATATGATAAATTCCTCTTGCAACTGTGTCTTTCATTTCAGATTGCAATGGGCCAAGGCCAAGCTGACCTGGCTATTCAAACTTTAAAAGAATGTGCGCGCAATGGAGAATGGCTGTGTTTAAAGAACCTGCACCTTGTTACATCTTGGCTTCCTGTATTGGAAAAGGTGAGGGTAACTAGAGAATAATGTGTTGGAAACCAGACAAGATTGGTATGCAACATTTCTGAAGCATTTCAGGCATTTCCATGGTGATGTTTAAAATTCCAACAATTTAAAAATAAACTTTGCAGTTTAATTAATCCATGATTAATAAGGTGAAATGCTTCAGGTCTAAGCAGCTCCTTCGTTTGCGTGAGTGTTTTTATTTTCATACAATGTAGAGTATTTCTGCCACAGTGAGTGAACAAATGATCCTGTTAGGACTTCTGGTACTTCATAGGATACTGCCCGTGTTTGCTGAACTCTTAATCTGTATGCTTAAATTTATTCTGATTTTTTTGGTTCAGTTCTAGGACTTTCTTTTTAGTAGTTCTTTTTTGTTAAGTGTAGCTTGTGTCTGAGTCACTAAGAGGCTTTTGCTAATTTGAAATTAAAATGTCTAATGTTTTATAGAAATACACTCTTATGTAAAATCATTAACTTGCTAACTAAATCAAAGTGACTTTACATGTATATCACTGTGAAATGCACAAAACAAATTCACGCAAAAAAAAGTGGGGAATTTCTATCAACAGTGAACAGTGAGGCAGTGCTTGTAAGCCTCTTAGTAATGATAAAATTTTAGATCTTTTAAGAATTAAAATATGGATATTGATCAGAAGTTTCTTATTCTTTCCACAAGAACATAATACTTAATGTGTTCAACTTCCTGCTGAACCTAATATAGGCTGAGATTTGCTGATGTTTGGCTCAGGACATCCCCTTGTCTGTTTTGTATACCATTAGCAAGTGTGAGGCTCTGTAATTCATATGTTTGAACTTTCTCTTAAGAGAGCTCTGCCTATTTATAGTTCAGTTCAGTCTTTGCATTTGAGAAGATGAAATATGTCTTCTGGTCAATATTAACTTTATCAATATGAAGATGATACCTTCACAACTTAAAACTGACTGCCCTTAGCTGTCTTCTAGCCAAACACAGTGTATCAGAGGATGCATGCTGCAGACAATTGCACTTGAATGAGGAGGTATATTCCCTTGTTTTCTCTTCTTAAATTTGCTTCCAAGGCTGTGGATCATTTTTGAATTTTAGTTTGTCTCCCGTAACATCCTCATAGACAAGCTGATGAAATACAGACCTGATTGTAACACAGTGAGGTAGACTGAAAACCGGTAGATTGAAAACTGCCTAACTACATGGCTCAAAGGGTTGTTGTCAGCAGCAAAAAAAATCCATCTGGAGGCCACTTACCAGTGATGTGCTTCAGGTGTTGATACCGTGGTCAGCATTGTGTAACATCTAAATTAATGATGTGAATAATGGGAGAGAGCACATCCTCAACAAGTACAGATTATACAAACGTGGGAGAAATGATTGATACAACAGATGGGTGTGCTTTGGACCTTGATAGGCTGGAGGAGTAGACTGACAAGAACTTTGTGAAGTTCAGCAAGGGCAAATGCCAAGTGCTTCCCATGGGTAGGAATAACACCAAGCACACAGACAGTCTTGGGGCTAACTGGCTGAAAAGCAGCTTGGCAGACAAACTTGAGAGTCCTAGTAGGTAAGAAGCTGACTATGAGCCAGCAGCATGCCCTTGCATCAAAGAAGGTCAGCAGCCTCCTGGGCTGCTTTAGGCAGAGCGTTGCCAGCAGGTCAGGGGAGGTGATCCTTCTCCTCTGGTCAGCCCCGGTGAGACATATCTGGAGTACTGTGTCCAGTGCTGGGCTATCTGCTACAGGAGAGGCATGGGCATACTGGAGCCAGTCCAGTAAAGGGCCACAAAGGTGATGAAGGGACTGGAGCATGTGTCATACAAGGACAGACTGAGAGAGCTGAGACTCTTCAGCCTGGGGAAGAGAGCCTTGGGGGGACTCTTATTATTGTGTATTGGCTGATGGGAAGAAGCAAAGGAGACAGAACCAGACTCTTCTCAATGGCATCCCACGATGGGACAAGAGGCCATGGGCACAAACTGAAATACAGGAAATACCATTTAAACATAAGACATTAAACTTAAAACGTACTGAAAGCCTGACTGGACACTGTTCTGGGCAACGTGCTGTAGCTGACACTGCTTTGAGCAGAGAGTTGGACTAAGCAGTCTCTGGAGGTTCCTTCCAACTTCAGAATTATCAAAGTGAATGGATTATGAGAAAATCTGTGAGAGTTTTTTGAGCTATGTTTCTTCGAAGACACATAAACAAAACTGTTGACATTGTTCTCAAGTCAACTGTCAAACAACTTTGGTATGTCTGTATCAGATGCATTTAAAGCACCAGCAGTATGTTTTCATACATTCAGTAATTACATATTTTTTGTGAAGCCTTTGTGTTTGAAATAGCATTTGACAGTATTTGTTCTCTTAGAAGTGCGTTTTCCTATCTTCAGTTTTCTGAGAACCATGATATGGAAGCATGCATACAATAAACACCTGAAGAAAAAGAAATTAATATAGCTATACAGTTTTTGAAAGTCATCGAGATCTGCTGTTGATACACAGCCCACATTCCAAGCCTTCATCTTTTGACATGTAACCTTCTGGTATTTTTTTACTTAAAAGAAGTAAAGAACTGCTGTGTATTTCTATGCTCTGAGTTTAGGATCTGGGAAGGAGTTGCAAATATTTTGACCAGGCTAGGGTGAACTTTGAACTTGAGCACAGGGGGCATACATAATGTGTGGAGACAAGACATCATGAACTATATTTTTTTGAATAACCTTACTAGTAAAAACAGCTAAAGAGTTTTTAGACAAGTCTAACTTTCTAATTTAGGGTATTATAATTTTGTATAAACTGTTCCGTATATTAAAAAAAAACCCCTTCAATATATAACATCTCTTAACAGGAACTGAATACATTACAGCCTCAACCAAACTTCCGTCTTTGGCTTACTACAGAAGTTCATCCAAAATTTACTCCGATTTTGCTTCAGTCAAGTCTGAAAATAACTTATGAAGTAAGATCTGTTTGGAAAGTTTTTATTGCATGTTTTCAAAGAATGAACTTTGATGTATAGTAAACTATATGTTTAGATAGAATAAAGTTTGGACAATGTGGACTATTTTCATAACTGGTTTTGCCTTATATTTCAATTAGATGTAATACAAAAATTGCTATGAATTTACCTTGAAAGATTTTTAATGATCATTTATAATGTATATACGGAAATTTGCAGAAGCTGTGCTTTAAATAGAAGGTTTGTAAAATTTCTTTCCAGATATTTTTTCCAATTGAAAGTCTGAACTGAAAGTATTTGTTGTGTGCTAAAGGCCTCCACATGGATCAGCCTAAGGAATAACTGTGACCATGCTCCTCCAACTTGTTGTAAAGTGCTCCAATCATGTATGCCTTTATGCATTAGTGTCCCTCATGGAAATCATGGGTAGGGGCGCTACTAACTCTTCCATTGGTCATGGGGTGTGGAGATTTTGCCTTCAGTTAAACCAAGAAGCTCTCAGCTTTTAGAGTTCAGTGTTGCTGTTATCAAGAAGCCAAAATTATTACACTTTTATATTGACTGCAGGTTTTTTTTTAACAACTGGGGTACCTTCTTGCTTATATTGAGGTCTTCAGTGGTACAGAAACTACAGGACTGTACAGATTGGCACGTTTCTTTTCATCTAGCTTCTTGAAGTTATTGATCCTACTGTCTTTGGAATAGCTGGAACTTTGCGCTGATGCAATGTTCTGAATGGTTTTGTTACTATTTTTTCCTTTCTAGTAAATATTTTATTATCGTGAAAGGGCAATGATCATCAATGACTTGACTAATAATATTTGATTATTACATGGTTGTGGTATGTCCCTTAACTGTTACCAGTCAAGATGTAGATAGTTTAAAAGGAGATCATCAATTGACTTCAATATTTTGGAATTATTTTCCACAAGTTTACCTATGCAACATATGCAACTGTGGAAATCTTATAGAAACATTAACGAACATTATTTTTCAAAAGAAAGAGAGAACATTCTTATAAATATGAAACTGTGATTTAAATCTCTTCAGAATTTATGTTTGCCCTCACGCTTGTGAATAATTCTAAAATGTCTGGGTATGTAATCACTTGTTTTTACTTTTAAGCCCTGTAGTCTTTGTTATTACATAGACTTTAACTGCAGTTATTTCTACCGGTTGTGAACACTACCTAACACTAAATCAGAGAACTGGCATTTTATCATACATACAGCCCATATCTATATGCTATCTAGCTACAAGAGTGCAGTGATAGCATAAGGCACGTTGGCTCTGATCACAGAAATGATAATTGGTAGTTGAACTTGTAAATGTTCTTGTTCTTGAAAAAATTTACTTTACTTTTATGGTCACATATTTTAATAGAGTACTGTTGTTTCACTGAATTCTTTTAGTGTAGTTCACTCCTATCAGTTGGTCCTGGTTACAATTTCCTTCAGTATGTTTATTTTCAGTATAAGATCATTCTGTTGTTAGGCCATTTATTACAAGCAGATTATTTTTCTTGTTAGTTTTTTTTTAATAAAGTACTGTTTGTCATCTCATTAAGTTATAAATCATAAGTTAGAATTTAAGGAAATAGTACATAAAAGTATTGTGTTTTCTGTCTAGAACAATGTTTTTCCTTCCAATTCAGGCACCTCCAGGTCTCAAAAAGAATCTCTTGCGAACCTATGAATCATGGACACCAGAGCAAATTAATAAAAAGGGAAATTTGTCACGAGCGCATTCTCTCTTCTGTTTAGCATGGTTTCATGCTGTATGCCAAGAAAGAAGAAACTATATTCCTCAGGTAATAATTCTTTTTGCTACCTTTTAAAAAATTTACACCATTTATTAGCTTTTATACTCGGAAGTATTTTTCATCAGGTATATGATCGGTCATGTTGAGAGATGAGTAAAACTTGGATGTTTCTGGTGCCTGGCTTTATTATTGTCTCTGTATTCATTGCAAAATAAGATCTTGGTAGCCTGTCCCTCTGAAAATTGCTGCTGCCTGCATGGGGTTATTTTGTGATTTGTGTACTAACTGATACTGATGCAGGAGTGAGGTTCCATGGAAAAGATTCTGTGAATCTTGTTTGCTTGGGACAGGAAATAATATTATGGAAACACGATTGAATGGAAGACGTGAGAAAAGAGACACTTTGTTGGGAAGGAGATGACATTGTCTCCTCTTTCTGCCCACAAACCCTGTTAAAGGACAAGGAAGAACAAGGAAATTTACACTTTTTTTGCGAGGATTATAATGGTTTTCAGAGATTGTGATGTGGTTTTTCCTTAGACAAATTTTTGTGTAAAGTAAACATTTCTTTCTGGCTGAAGATGCTTAAATTAAACAGAACCCTCCCCCAGCCAACAAACTGTTCTATGTCTTGTTTATTTTATTTAGACTAGGAGTGAAATTAACCTGTCATCTTAAATATTTGATCTGACAGAGCCTGGAATGTTTGAGCGTTTTTCATTAATTTTGTGCTTTATAAGGTTGTTTGCCTCTTGCAGTAACAGACTTTGCATGTGATGTTCAAGAGGTAGAATATGTGTTTAAAGTGCTGATCTAACGCATGAAGTCTCATTTAGCTTTGTTCAAATTCATGTTAATTTACTATCAACTTTCCAAGTGACACAAGATAGGATTACTGCTTTCTCCTTAATTCGACTGTAACTGTGTTTGGCTCATGTGCAGATTTAGTGATGGTTTTATATTTTTCTTAAGATTACTGGTTTCTAACATTGATGGACTGCAGTTAATCCCAGCTTTTCTATTTTATGATGAATTTCAGGGCGGTTTGGGTCTATGTACAGATCTGTCAAAAAAAAAATAGATGAACACAGTTGAAAGACTGCAGCATCTTTCCAGTTTATGACTGTCACGGTAGCTGGCTGGTAGCTTGATTGTGATCTGTGGAGCAGCTGCAGTCCTGCCCTGAGACTACCCGTCTCACTGGATACGTGCATGATATCCGACAGATTTGCACGTTTCTCATCATGAGTCATATGCTCCTGTTCCTACAATATGACGCATATGCAAAGGTTGCATAAGAAGATACAGCAACATGAGATACCTTCAGGAGATACCTTTGAGATCTGGATACCCTAACTACTCTATCATATATCAATATTTATTTATACTTATCCATTTACATTGAAAGGTTTTTGTGAGAATTACATACACATTACACATTAAGGCTATATAAAGAATAATGCCACCAAGAACAAAAAGGAGATACAAACGGAGAATGATTAAAATATACATATGGTGGTCAGCTTTTTTGCTGTAGTAGTAGCAGTAATTGATTTACTCATTAGATATTATTTTTTCTGTCAGTAGAGAAGTGACATGAATTAAGGAGTAAGATGACAAAAGTATTATGTAGACTGTGTTTGAAGAATCAGAACTATTTATTAAAATCCAAAGGAAACTGAAATGCAAAAAAAAGCCCATAGAAATTAAATCATAATTCAATGCAAAGTCTAGTCAAAGAGGTCAACAAGTGTTAGTTGAAATAAATACAGTTAGGAAATAAAAGAATCTTAAGTTTACATTCCTCTTACTGGATTCTAGTTTGTAGAAGTATGTAAAATTAAATGCAGTGGTAGAGATGATTTTTTTATACTACCTCTGCTGAATGTTTCCAAAGATGGACTTTAGAGGACAAAGGTTGTCTCTTTTTTCTTTCAGTATTAAGTATTATACAGTATTCAGTAACCATATAATATTTGTATTTTACTTCATTACCATAATTTTGTGACTAATTAAATCCTTTGGATTTCTTTTAATGGTAGGGTTGGACCAAGTTTTATGAATTTTCTTTATCTGATCTCCGTGCTGGTTTTGACATTATTGATAGACTCTTTGAGGGTAAGTCACTTCTTAAGGAAAGATTTCTCATCTCTGTAGCATAACCCTTTCGAATGTGTATAATTTAAATTTTTTATAATTTTAAAAACCAATTTGTATAAATTGGTTACTTTGCATGATTGTTGTGTTTGGAATGGAGCCATTCCGTTTAAAGGCTGCTTTGAAGGTATTTAAATTTTGCGTTTGAATCTTCATTGCAACATTTTCACGTATGACTAGGTAGTTAGGTAACTACATCAGTATAGGAAGTAGTCTGACCCTGAATCAGCTGTGCTTAGACTTCATCAGGTTTTTTTGGATGTAGATCCAGACACTGAGGATATGTCTGTATTAGTAAACTGAAAAGGGCTGGACGCCGGCTCAAAACTATTCCATGACCAGGTTTATTTCTCCCCATATTTGGCTTATGCAGACTGGCATTCTTGTAGGCAGCGACGAGGCATGGTTTGTCTGATACACTGCCTGGACACTCTTTCCAGTAGGCAGCAGTAGGAGGTTATCTTATTTTAGGGCAAAAGACAGTTTAGCTGTATGGGTGCAAGCCACCCTGTGCCTTGACCTTTGTCCCTTTTTACTATTACTTAAGATGTTGCATAAAGAGCTTTATCTTTCTACAACACTCGGGTAAGAGTGGAGGTGCTGCAAGGCTCCTCACCAGTAAGCAAAGCTGGAAACACAGAATGAATTATAATTCCATTTTTGGGAGGTTGGGTAAACCAATAATTTCTTTCTGTCAAGAACTATTTTGCTCAGCTTCTTGATTTCAGAGGAATAAATAGGAAATACAGGAATGCCTGGAAGATGAAGTCTTCCATTTCCATTCCTTCCCAGTGTGAGCCTCCCCATATATTGAATAAATTAATTGAATAAGAATTGAATATGAATGGGGTGCTTAGGCTTAGGGTTTAGTGGTGTACTTGGCAGTGTTAGCTTTAAGGTGGTCTTTTCCAACCTAAGCAATTCTATGATTCTAGGAATCCTTCATATTGAAACTCACTGTTAAATAGAGCCCACTTCATTGTTCTGTTAAGTAGCGTAGTAATTTCTTAATTAATATGAAAAAGGTAAATTTTTTTAAAAGTCTTTGCATTTTATATAATTTCAAAGTTAGGCACTGATATTTAGAGATAGTTTATGATCAATGATTTAAATGAGATTTTTGGATGATTAGTACTTCTGGAATTGGACTTTAGTTATTACTTGAAACATATAATCATGTAAAGAGGTTGAATCATTAGCTATCAATGATATTCATTGATATGCAATGATAATAATTAATCTAATAATTAACTATTGCTGTGAAGATAACTTTTCTTGCTAAGGAGTGACTGAAGTATTTGAAAATACCGCTAATAAACCACCCCTTAAAGTAATTGCTGATTCCTTTTTTCAAGGGACTTTAAGAAGTCCCTTTCTAACCAAGCTTTTATCTGCCCGTGAAAGCTACAGGCATAACTAGATCATTGTCCCGTGTAGTTATTTTGGACAACTGTGATAGAAGGGAGGGAAAATAGGTTATTTTGAACTTGTGGGATATAGCTAAGCTGGAGTAATCTAATTGAAACGTCAGTCTGACCAGGAAACTAATAGTAGCATGCTTAGTTTTATGTGCTATGTTGTTTGATTTATAATGATTTTAAAAGTACCTATTCTAGACATCTTTGTGTTTGAAAGATGACATTTCCGGTAATGCTATCTAGTTGAGCATGATCTGGTTTTGGTTCAGTCAGTCAGATTGTACTGTGATACGAAATAGTGTATAAAATTTTGAACAAGGGAAATTCTTTTTATTTTATGACAAAGGAGCACATAATTAAAATTTTATTAGCGTTGTTTCTGAAATGCATATAACCAATTGGTTTATCTACAATAAAATGCACTTCAAAACTTAAGTAATATTTCTAATAACTCATTTTGAAACACAATTAAGTGTTCATTTCATTAATGACAAATATGTAAAAACTCTTTGAAGTTTCTGCAACTCGTTATTTGGTAATATAGAAGAAAAACAATTGTAAAATAATTGTTTGTTGTGTTTGTATTCTTTATTTCACTTAAGAACTGCAATGACAAGAAGAAATGCTTATAATGCAGTGCTATTCATTGATATAAAGCTAATATGAATTAATTCATAGGTTCCAAAGATTTTCAGTGGGAATTTGTGCATGGCTTGTTTGAAAATGCAATTTATGGAGGCCGTGTAGATAATTACTTCGATCTGAGGGTTCTTCGGTCCTACTTGGAGCAGCTTTTTAATTCACAAGTCATTGGCAGTTTAAATGCTAGAAGCAAGAAGATGACTGTTTTCCCATGTTCGATCTCTTTGCCGAATTCCTGCAGTATTTTGGTAGGTATACATCTTCTATCACTTAGTGTAGAAACTAAAATAAGTTATTTTCAAGGATTGTTCTTGGAACTAATTCTGCAAAGAAAACTAGTGTTACAATCCGAAGAATGCCTCCATTTATTTAAGACTTTTGTGTGTGGAGCACTTATTCTTAAGTTGTCAGAATTATTCTGCTGGTCTGTTTGGTCAGTCTCCTTTTTCATGATCTCTGGCTGGACTATAGTGCAGACCAGTATAGCTATGCAGAACTGAGTAAAAGAAATTGGGTCAATTTATGACAAAGATGGATATCATTACATTTTTATATAACTCAGTATATTAATATAATAGCACTTTTGTACAGACTGCTAAACATTCTTATAACTCTGGATGAAATGGGAAAATCTAAATATATGTCCTTATTTACAAAATAAATCATCATTCTGACATAATCTGCTAACATGCCATGGAGACTGTATGACATTTTATTTGGAGATGAATAGGGATTATGATTCTACTTTAATATTCCTTTTGTGTGAACAAGAGGGAATTCAACAGAGTCTGAAGAACTGACCTCTATCCTTTCACATGCTCTTGTTGCTATTACTATTAGTAAGAGTCATTTACGTTTTAATGTAGTACTCCATACTGGACCTCCAGTATGAGGTGATGTAAATGTAATTATGCCAGTTAAAAGAAATAGTTGCCATTTGGCATTCTCTGCCTTGATTCTGACTGTTTCGATTTGGGGTTTGTTTATTTCTTTGCTTTAAATATGACAGTTATTTTCTATAGATGTGCTGAGTTAATATCATAAAGAGGAATAAAGAAACCAGGCTGGTCTCTATTCTTGTGGATAGCGTGGTCAAATAGATGAACCTTGCTTCTCGCCTTAAATTTAATATCTCTCAATTTCTTATATGTTTATTTATGTGACAGTTTATACTTTTATGTCTTACATATTTTTCTGCAAGTAGTTTTGATTAATAGAACAGTAATAATAAAGTTAAATTTGATTACTTAGGTTAATCGGAATAGTATCTCTTACTAAATAGTGTTTCCCTCGGTGTTTGGTGTTGAGGTCTGCTACGATTGTTATCTCTGAAGTGAGATTTGGTGTCAATCATGCACACCTAGGACATCCTCCTGCAAGGCAAGGGCAAAATGCACATGATATAAAGCACTAGGGTGCAGCCAGATTTCCGAATAGTGAATATTTTTTGCCTTTAAAGCCACAGTAAAAAAGACATCCAGCACCTCTTCCTGTTTTGTACAAGAGCAGCATCACTAGCGACTATTACACTGTAACCACTATGGATACTATCCTGCATCTCCAGTGATCATGCAAACCTGTTTTTACCTAAATGATTTCACTTTTTTTTGAGTGATATCTTCATAGGTTTAAACAGAAGTGAGTGCGCTTCATTTTCGGAATATGTATTATACTCAATTATTCAAATTCCAAATACCGAAATATTTTTTTTAATATTGTCATTAATCATACTTTTAAGTTTTGAACAGAAGTATTGTAGCTACTTTTCAGAGACAGTCTTTTCAGTTGATAGCATCATTGTAATCAGAATTGCTTTTGCTCTTTTAGAGTGGAAACACTATATAAAAAAGATCATTTTTTATAAATAAAAAGAGCAGCTTTATTTATTTTATAAACATTTTTTTATAAATAAAGGAATTTATAAATAAGATTACCAAGAAATTTCATGCACCGTATACTTATTTTAATCTTTTTGTTATGCTGTGCACTTAATGAAATCCTTTTCAGCCTACACTGTTAATTTATAAGCTGAACAAAAAGTTCCTTCACTTACGTTTATTCTTTTCTTCTAATGCAGGATTATCGTAATATTATTGAAAGCCTTCCAGAAGATGACAAACCTGACTTTTTTGGCCTGCCTGCTAATATTGCTCGTTCAGCACAACGTATGATCAGTTCACAGGTAAAGTCACATTTTGCATTGACCTCTGAATCTCTTCTGCATCAAGTATAAGTTAGAGAACCCAACCACCTGTTCATAAATATGAATTTCCATAACAAAGAGTAAATGGAGGGTTTTTTTCAATATGTTGACTTTGATCTATAAAATGTTTTAATATAATAACAATTATCTTTAGTTACAAAGATATTTGTTTAGGACTTAAATAAATAAATATTGAGAAAGTTTACAATAATATAATTCAGTTTATGTTGAAGGCAATCCACACATGTAAGTAGTTTCACTAATTCTATTTATACTGTTAATCTAACTCCTGTCAGTGGGGTAGTTCTTACAGCTGCTTTTTGCTGCAAGTTGAGGTTTTCGTTTTGGTCACCAAATTCTAATACAATAGTTTGACAGAATACAGATAACGTTTTATGCATTTTCTGAGAGACAAATTCTGAAAAATTCTCCCAGTAGTCAGCATTCTGTCTTTACTATTAGAAATGAGAAATTTTGAAAAAAATATTGTTCTGACTGGAGAATAGCGTACAACTACTTAGGCATCTCATAGTGAAATTCTCACCATCATGAAAAGTAAGTTCCAAGGCTTTTGGAGTTTTTTTAGTTTGAAAATTCACAAATTTTTAGTATATCCATGATTGTTTTAGCTGTTAAGATGTGGCAGATGGCTATATCGTAGTCGAGCTCTCAGCTATCATTTAATTGCAGTCTAGTCCAGATTTAAATATATGTTTAATATGTGAGAATGCAGTTATCCTAGTGCTGGAATAATAGGCAATGCTCAAAGATTTTTCACCTATGTGTTTTAGAGTTGTATGTAGAAGCCTCAGCTTGAGTGAGCAACCTGGGTCACCCATTGTGCTGGGTACTATTCATAGCACAGCTGGTGCCGCTATTCTTCTCTCCATGCAGAAGTTTCTTATTGGTATAGGACCTTTGATCTGTTAAAAAAAAAAAATACCTTTGAGTATTGCATTTCTTGAATATCAAATACAATACCGGTAAATTTGTTTAAATATATCTGTTCACTTAAATCCATAGTTGTATTGTAAAATTGCTTGGTTTATTATTAGCATATGAACCTATAAAGCTATATAAAGACAAATCAGTAGGATGAGGGTGCATAGGGTAACACGCTGAGCTCAAGAACTCCTCTATTACAAAGCCAAAAAATGCACCAAGACTCAGCGTAGCTCTATTTGGTTTTTGTCTTACTTTTTTTTTACATAAATATCAACTTTAAATGCTTTTGTTTCTGTCAGATACACTGTAGACTAGTGATTATTTAATTTAATTCAACTATGCTTATATAACTTGTTAAGAGCTGCAGTTGTTAAAAATGCTACTATTTGAAAATAAGTCCTTAGTTAACCTCCACAAAATCGGAACAGATTCAAAGCTCCTGTGTGAGGGGAAAAAGATAATGAACACATTTGCATGCAGACTCACACTCTGCTGAACTGGTCTGTCATAGCATTGATTATAAACTCTGGAATATAATATTGAAAATACAAGACTGCTGTAGGTACCATTCTGTGACATACTTTGTCACATGAGAGATTTCCTCATCCTTCCAATAATAGTTTGTGGTACTTCTTTAAGTCTTAGGCAGTTTACGTTAACAGGAATGGGAGATTTTTTTTAAAATAGTGTTTCTACCTAACTGTGAATCTTATTCCCATTCCATTTCTGACAGTTTGGCAGCTGTCTTAGATCCACGGGTGATCCCATGGCTGACAATCTGAAATGGAATAATTGCCTTCTTACAGGAGTGTTTCTCGTAACTCCATTACCAAGCTGAAGCAAAGCTGAATGCGTAAGGTAGTGAGAAATAAGTGGCTATCAGCTCGGTTGCCATGTCACTAGCACCAGAAAGGTGAAATTTAATACCATGTCCACAACTTCCCTGATTCTGTGCTAAGTGTGTGGTATATTCTGGTGTAATTTATGTCTGCTACACCATATAGTGCCTCATCTACTAGCCATTATAATTTCTCAGTCTGTATTTTTACAAACATCTTCCTTGTGCAAAGATGCACAGAATTGTATTGTCTACACCACTGAACTCGGGATTAGGGGAAGTAGCTTTTTTTGAAAACATACATACTTTGAAGTTACTGGTTTAAACCAACTGACAGCAATTTCAACTTAGTCATATGTTTTGATTCAGAGATTTAAAATAATCATTCAGATATACATTGATTTTAAGTAAATTGTAATTAGCAATCTTTTATCAGTTCAAAATCTTTTAAAATAAGTATTAAAATAGGTAACACTATGATCTATTCTATTAACCCCAAAGTTAAACTGATGTAATTCTGTTGCAAGAAATCTGGTATCATTTTATGACATCATTTCAATGCACAAGGTGGAATACTTAGATAACTTAAGTGTAGATTTTATATAGACTTTCTATGAATGTTATTTATTTTTCGTGTATAGGAATGACAGTTTGTATGGCTGAAGCAACACACTTTGCTGGAGCAGCAGTTTGCTGCAGCACAGTGCAGCATTTTGCAGTCATGCAGAGATTTTTCTCCTGTAACCTACTGGATTGCTAATACTTGGGTAAACCTAAAACAGCACTAAAAGCACTAAAATGGGCTTTTTTCAGTAACCTTGAAAATACTGATTATATTCACAGCTTTTCTTTTTTCCAGCAGAGAACTTCAGTTCTAATTTGAAAGCTGGATATTGTAGCTGTACTATTTTAATATTGGTAATTACAATTGAGTTGTTAGAAATTATGTCTTATGATGTTCCGTAGTGTAATTCAGGGAGTATTAATATTGCCTGCATACTAGTCAGAGCCATTTTGTTTTTAAGAAAATATTTGACTTAAATAGACGTGATCTTTTCAACAAAATGACTTACATTTTTTTCTGGATTTTGTCCTTAGTTGCTTTATGTGGGTAGAGCTAGGTAAATTTTTAGAGGCTGGATTTCTGGAGTTCACTGTTGCTCTTTGGTTCTACATTACCTACTGTTACAACAAGCCTTTGACACAACATCCCTTGTGTTAAATACGGTGATGAGTAATCTCACATCGCTTGGTATGTTCTCTCTGCAGAACAGTGCAGTTAAAATAGAAAAGAACGGAGCTGACAGTGCAGCTGCAGGAGTCAGCATAGCTCGTCCTCTCAGTTTTACACCAGGTAGAGATTTTCTGTGCAGCTGCAGCTCAAGTTTCCTCATCCTCAGCAAGAGTCCTCACCATTCAGTTATAGTTATGCTCCTTTCTTATGATCTGATAAACACTTTATTTTTATCATAGAATCATAGAATCATAGGGTTGGAAGGGACCTTAGTAGATCATCTAGTCCAACCCCCTGCCAGAGCAGGGCCACCTTAGAGCAGGTTACACAGGAACGCGTCCAGGCGGGTTTGGAATGTCTCCAGAGACGGAGACTCCACCACCTCCCTGGGCAGCTTGTTCCAGTGCTCTGCCACCCTCAAGGGAAAGAAGTTCCTCCTCAGGTTTAGGTGGAACTTCCTATGCTCAAGTTTGTGCCCATTATCCCTAGTCCTATCACTGGGCACCACTGAAAAGAGCCTGGTCCCATCCTCCTGACACCCACCCTTCAAGTATTTATAAGTGTTGATAAGGTCCCCCCTCAGACGCCTCTTTTCCAGGCTAAAGAGACCTAATTCCCTAATTTTGCCTGCATATTGGCCTGTATTCAGGTGGTTTAATCTCCCAGTCTAACCTATAACCAATGATTAGAGCAGTCAGAATACGTGGAGGTTTGCTTTAGGTTCCCTGGGGATGAGAATGATCTTTCTCTAGTCACCCTCTTGCAAGGTCGGCTTTTGGCTCTGGTCCATTTGTCTGTTATTCTTGGGACCATATTTCTTTTCTTTTATGAATTCCTATGAACCATTTTCATCCTGTGTTATAGTTTTTAATAAAACCATACATAAATTGTCTTAGTCAAAATAACATTTATCATATGTGACAAATAGAATTTTTACAAACTGAAGTGCGTATGCGTTTTTACACCTTGGAAAAGCAGTAAGAGCTATCTTGTTCTGTGCAGGCTTTAGCATAGAATCATAGAATCATACGATAGTTTGGGTTGAAAGGGACCTTTAAAGGTCATTTAACAGTAACCACCTTGGAAGACGCAATGAAATAGCAGAGCCATTGTTTTGTCTCCCTCCTTTCTTTGCACAGACTTAGTCGTCACAGGCACTCCTTAGAGACTGTAGCATTTAAAGCCCTCTGTTAGCATTGTGTGATCCCATGAAATCCTGCTGAATGGCTATGCCTGCAAATGACTGCAGCCTGTAACTAGTAGTTATATGTGGTCAAACGACTGGTTAATGTAAACATTCTCCAATAATATAGCAAAGCATTTTGTGTAAAAAGCCATTCAGTAACTGGGAAGTTATCCAAGACTCTTCAAATATGACTGCCAATGATAATCAATATGGCTAGTCTGCTTAATGCTAATTTCTATATAGAATGTATAATGTATAATAATTTTAATAATATCGTGCATCAGGAACTCAGCATTCTCATATACATACAGATTCATAATGCTTCACAGCATCCGAGGAACAGCAAGTGGAAGGCAAGCCTGTGGACTTGCAGTTCACATTTTAGGACCTCTTGGGGGTGATTGTGCATGCATAATTGAAACTTAATTTTTAAAGTTCCTGGAGGACTGTCTCCCATGGGAGGGACCCCACACCGGAACAGGGGAAGAGTTTGAGAGGTCCTCCCCCTGAGGAGGAAGGAGCAGCAGAAACAACATGTGATGAACTGACCACAACCCCCATCCCCCTGCGCCGCCCGGGGAGAGGAGGCAGAGAATATCGGGAGTGAAGTTGATCCCAAAAAGAAGGGATGGGTGGGGGAAAGATGGTTTAAGATTTGGGTTTATTTCCCATTATCCTACTCTGATTTGATTGGTAGTGAATTAAATTAATTTCCCCAAGTCAATTCTGGTTTGTCCATGACGGTAAGTGATCTCCCTGTTCTTGTCTCGACCAATGAGCCTTTTTTAATATTTTCTCCCCCCCTGTTCTACTGGGGAGTGGAGTGATAAAGCTGCTTTGGTGGGCACCTGGCAGCCAGAGGAGGTCAACACTCCACATCTTCAAAGAGCTTAAGGGCATCACAAATGTAAATAATCCTTTGAGCTTCAGATTGTTGAAGAGTCCACAGACTGTAGCTTCTTACAAGGTTTTCAATGAAATACTGTAAAATTATTTAATTGTAGTTTTTATATACCAATTAAAAATGTTGAGCTGTGAATACTTAAAACTTCAAATAAGGGGGTTCCAATTCACTTCAAGTGAAGTTTCTGGGAGTATTTCACTTCCACATCTCCACATCTGCAGGTGAAGAAGTTAAAAAAAGAAGTCCCAGTGTAATTTATCTCATCTAACTTGAATCAAGAATAATAGCCACCTCATCTTAACTAGTTACCTATTTTTTTGTTACTGGAGAAAGAGAAGAGCTACAGGGAATTATTTGTCCCATTCTTTGATAGGCATCTAGAATAAAGGGATGAATCACCTTTTGGTATTACAAAGTCTTCTGTGACTGAAGGGTAACTCTTAATTTGAGTTAAAATTTTGTAAGCTAGCAGGTCTCTCATGAATTTTATTCAAGCTTTTAAGATATAATTCCCATGAAAAATTTCTTGATGCAGTTTTTTCTTTGACATAGTATAAAGCTTGTGTGTTTTATTTCTCATACTCAGTAAAAATCTCATCTTGCAGATTACTGCTATAAATATTAACTTGGATGTGTACAGGTCTAGAATACACATTGCTATAGAGTGTTGGAAAGTGTGTAGAAATGATTTTCATGTATTCATACCGTGACATTCCATACTTGTCATGAATGGAAGCTGAATCATTTGAAAATTTAAGTGTTTGTTCTCTCAGAAACTCAACATGCAGAAATAATATTCACATGTTACATCAGGATGCCTTAAGTAACTTATGGTATCTGAGCAAAGTCAGGTTTACAAAATCAAGCAAAAAGCATGTTGCCTAACTCTATTCTCCAGAGAAATTACACTAGTACAGAAATCTTACACTGAATGCATTCTTTTTATAGATGTGATTGCTTAAAGAGAAACAACAATGTCTTTAATGAAATCCGTTAGAAGTCAAAAGGAATAGCTCATCATACCTTAGTGCAGCTGCTAAATATAGTACTCATTTAAAATAATTACTGTTGCTCATCTGCCCATGCTTGAAACTTAGAAATTTTGTAGAAAAATCCAATTATCTTTTTTATAGTTATTTTTTATTTTGTGATGAATACTTATTGAGTTGAAATTAATAGTAAACTAATAATGGAAAACAGTCTAGGGCAATCGAGTAAGGCAAACGGGTAAGAACCAGGGTCACAAAACCTGAAGTGAATCTTGCCTCATTAACTGTAATTGCAGTGATCTCACTGACTTCAGTAAAACAGCATTTTATCCTTAGGTTCTTTTTTTTTTTTTTAACTTAATTGCTGTCCTCCTCTTATTTTCAGCAAGTCACTGGCTGACGCTGTACCTCTTCCACCCATTCCTTGCGTATCTTTTTTACTTAGGTTAAAGCTGCTCTCTGTCTTCCTAAAGCTGGTCAGATGTATGACTGTAGTACAGTTCCAGTGGTGGTTTTACCTTGTTAATGACAGCAGGAGGGACAGCATGTGTAGGGGAGGGTGTGCAAGGACACCTGGAACTCTTGGGTTGCTGGATCATGCTTGAGAGTACACACCAAGTCTCCACTGATATTATTACCCAAATCAGCTAAAGTAAAGTTAGGGTGACTGTGTCCACCCCATATTACAGTCATATATCTGACTGCAGTGTTTCTACTGTATATAGAATAGTAGGGCTGTGGTTTGTAGTTTTCCAAGGTGCAATTGTAATATAATGATAGCTGTACTTTCTTACGTGTTCGTCAGCAGACTGTATTTTCTCTTTCAAAATCTAGCTCAAGAGGATGCTGAACACTGGTACCTCATTTTATATCTACTGCTCATCCATAATTCTAGTCGTGTCACATAGAGTAATATCGTATAATTATTGAACATAATGCAATCAAAATTATTCTTGAACTTGTTATGTTATTGCTATAGATGTCAAGATGAACATAAATCTATTTTCTTAAAATAATTTAGCATTTACGTAACCCTTGTATCAGCTGTGCAGAGTATATAATTACTGACACTTATTAAATGCATCCCACATGACAAATACATGACTAATAGGCTCTAGCAGAAACTGATGAGTAACGCCAATCTGTGTGTGTTATTACTCTGCAATTGAGCGATCTGAGTACTTAACAAGAATTTTTGTGATATGGGGAGTATTTTATATATACCTGTGGTGCTGCATGAAAGAAATGTGCTGTGCCACATCATGGAGCAGCAGCCGCAGTACTGTGCTCTAACAGAAAGCACAGCTCTACCATTGCAGCGGATCAATGCAGCGCTTCAAGCAGCCTTAGCAATTCCCAGAGGGTTTATGCTGTGTATATGAGAATATATTGGTGCTCGGCATTTGAGAAGTTTGTTCTAAGAACAGGCTGCAATTTTCTGGTTTTCTTAAATTTTGGCAGGGTGTGTAATTATCTAAGGTCAACCACCTCTAGATAAACCCCTTAGTTATTCTTTGGGAGAAGGTGCAACTTGGATATTGGCTGGGTCAGTAGTGGGCTTGTGCTGTCCATCTGCCGCTTCCTGCTGATTTTCTTTCCTTCTTCACTGAATCCCTGCTCTACAGAGGATCCTCCTGGCATCAAAGATACATAGTCCTCTTCTGTATAAAGGAAGATACAGGTGGTGTTAATGTCTTTCCCTCGTTTGCTTTGTATTTTGATTAAGAAGGCATGTATCTGTATATTGAGTCCAGTCCTACTTCACATCCTTATTGAGTGAATGCGCAGCTTTGAGGTGGCCTTGAGGAAAGCACAAACAAGCAAGCCCAGACCTACACGGTTTCTTACTCGTCCACATGCAGTATGAATGATTTGGTTATGAATGCCATTGAAGTACCTTCATCTTAACAACCTCCATGGGGGCTGTTCTTGCAGAGAGCGTAAGGGACACAGAGAGACTGGAAGTCCAAGGGTTTTCATTGGCAGCTCAGTCTTAGGCTACTTTCACAGCCATGTGGCTAACTGCAGCCACACCATAAGGAGCATGTAGTTGTGTCAGAAGGCATATCAAACTGAAAGCCATTCCCTCTCTTGACACAATGAAGACATAGTTGCATTGCGCCGAGTTACTGCTTTCCCAATATTTACCAAAGTGACTATGTTATAACTTCATATTTTAGTTTGAGCTGTAAAGTCTTATAAAACCAGAAATGTCTCCTTAAACAGCTGTGTAAAGGAATATATTGTTTCATTCAGAGAAATAAAACAGAGAAATGGTTTCTGCGCTAAGACTACATCCTTTTAAAACTGGTAGATGGCAGTAGAGTCTCTGCTTTGATGTTTTCTATAGGTTTACTGAAAGGAGTTTGTTAGCCTTTTGTACAAAAATAAAAATCCTTTTATCTGTTCCTTAATCATGAAAAAAATTACAGTTATCTGACTAGCAAATCTGCTCTGTTTTGTATTCTTAGAACAGTAATCATATTTTGTTCAGAAATGATTGATCCTAGATTTTTTGATTTTTTTAAATTCAGTGACATAGCATTTTACAATATATTTTTGGCTATTACTTTCCTCTTTTTCAAATTATAATGCTGTGTGCAAAATTTGATTTTATTGTATGATTTGTAAGATAGATTGCTTTTGAAATAAATACAAGACTTAGATATAAGCCTGCGTTTATTATGTATCATATTTGTGAAGCAGCAGTTTTTGCAGTAGCTGTGAATTACAGAAAGCAAGACTTTTTCCTCATATTGTGCATGAGTATAGAACAGGAATAGATTTTGTGTTCTCAGAAATGTGGTTTTATCTAAATTCCAGGGAAGGAAAAGTTGAAATCTTGACATTTCCCCTTTTTTATTTTTCCATGAATTTTTATTTTAATTTTCAGGTCAAACATGACTGTCTGTTAGTTCCAAATGAAGCCACGTGGGATCATTCATTGTCTTTATTGCTTTCCATTCTGTTCATTATCTCTCTTAATTTCTCTAAACGTGTGGGGTTTTTACTATAATGTGTTGGTCAATACCATAGCAGCATATATCCACAGAAGCCCATAAAGTATGCAATAGATTAAAAAGCTGAGATGCACAATTAATTTGATAACTAGGTAAATAAGTATTGGCATTCTAAGTGTGACTACCCCACCTTTATTCATATATGCAATTTATATCTTTCTCTGCTGACAATGAAAAAAAACCCCAGTTATGAATTTTCCACTGAGAATGAAGAAAATATTCAGTAGCAGTTCTTGTGTGCTGCTCACAAATAAATTGCTGATTTTTTTATCTAAATATTGTTATGATTAGTTGACCTTACTTAAAACAGGCAGCTTCTACAGAAACTCGTGTTTCTGAATAATCTTCTCGCTCCTCTTTAGAGAGACCATTATTGGTGAATGCTTTTATATTTTGGTTACCTTCCTTTCTATTCCTCCCATATTTTCAGTGATGGCACTGTTTTCCTCCTTTATGGTAGTATTTTTCACTCTTATCATTCAGAATATTTAGATGTGTGTTTAGACTGGACGAGTACAACATAGAAGAGCTTTTATTGTATAATATATTAAAAGACTGTGTTGCCGTAACAAAGGCGAGCATTTAAAGGTTACGTATTGTAAAAATACTCTTATTTTGAGTACCCTCTATTATACAACTATGATTAGATTTTCAGTTTCCTTAGTATTATAAGTACATACCTTGGTACCTTTCCAAACTAGAGTGCAAAGGATATTATTCGCCAGACCTAGGTGTCTGCGTCTGTGCTAGTCACATCTGGTCTCTCTTTGCGGTCATACAAATATTGTGTTTAAGGCACGATTAGTCTCGTCCTCAAGTAAGTATCTGAAGTTGATTATAGTCGACCTGATGGTAACATATATACTGTGCAGTGAGAACAGCCTGAATTCTCCTTGAGCTTTGAAGTCAGGTTTCCAAGAAATGAAAATCCTCATTCTAATTTCCACAACACAGACCCATCTATCTGAGGTACATATCCTACGCACTCAATTGGAGGGCCTTCCAGATGACAAATTAACCCACTTAAGATCTGTCTATTGATTATGTAGGGAGGCTAAGGTGGTAATCTTTGTCAGTTAAGTTTTAAGTAAGCTTTAAGTAAGTGCCTAAGGTTAGATGTGGTGAATTTGTGTTTGTCTGTTTTAAGTTTGATTTAAGTGACTATGTACAGTGCTGTCACTCAACCCAAGAGTTATTTTGTCTCCTTAAATACAGATTCCTAATCATATTCCCTTTGTCAGATGAATCAAGGTCTCCTTTAGGTTCTAATCCAGCCCGTGTGCTCATTCCTGTCCTGATGCTTTGCGGAATCATTTTTGTCTTTCATATGGCCCCCAGAAATGTGTTCCTGATACTCCTCTTTCTTTTAAATCCAGTTTCCTTTCCAACTCCAGACTTGTTTCTCTTGCCTGGAGGTGAATACAGTTCCATGGAGTGACTGCAAACATAATTTGGGAGAGTTTTGTCATACACCTGGTAATTCTAATAGGGAAATATATCTCACTCATGGTTTTATTGAGGTCGTTCCCAGTCTTAACACATTCTTTGTCCCAGTCCGTGCATTTTACTCTCTTGTTTTTACAGGACATAAACTGAAACAAGAAAGTTCCAGATTGGATGTTAGGGGAAACCTTTTCATCACTAGGAGAGTAAAGCAGTGGGACAGGTCATCCAGAGAGGTTGTGCAGTCTCTGTACTTGGGATTTTTCAAGGCCAGGCCAGATAAGGCCCTGAGCAGCCTGGTCTGATCTCAGAGCTCACCGTGCTTCAAGCAGGAGGTTAGACTAGAGATCTCCTGAGGTCTTTCCCAACCTGAATTATGTGATCTTATAAAAATATTGGTTCCCTTTTCATTCATTAACATTCAGAAAGGACTGATTTGAGAGTACCGAGTAAACCTTTTCTCGGGCTTTAGCTGATTTGCAGTAGCATAGACTGGTCAGCACTGTAAGGAACTTCACTCTGATTTGTGAAAATAAAATACTTATGCCATTCAATTTCTGAAATCAAACTTGTCATCATACTTAAGCAGTAATATGAGTAACTATTTTACAGTCTCTAATTCTTTCCTAAATTTGAACAGCTTTTGTGGATTTTAAAAATGGCACACAAAAAAATGTCCATCAAATTCACTGTCCCTTAGGAAAAGGTTTGGGATCCTGAAGCAATTCAAAGATGAGGTCAGCCTCATCTCATGTATTTTGACATGACTAAAATCTATTTTCCTTTGTTTCTTGAAGGTGAATGACTGTTGTAGGCTAAAATTTTCGGAAGGTATTCAGGCTGAAAGAGCCACCAATACACAAAGTTTCAGGCGAACACATTAATTTTAAAAAATTACAGTTCGTTGAAAACAGTGTGCTGTTGTGGAAACTTTAACAGTAAGTGTGCTACCATCATACCTGTTATACTTGAGAGAAGACATGGGATGAACTGGAAAGAGCTAAAGGATTTCCGTGAACATTTCACAAAGGTCATAGTATGTTACAGTACTCTAGAACACTGAGAGTTAAAACTTGATTTCTTTTCATTCAATACTTTTAAGTGCTTAACTTTTGATAATCACATCCCAATATCTTCGAGCTCCTTTGATAAAACATACAAAGCAGAAACATGTGCAGGTGCACTGAAGAACGAAGATTGAAATAACGGATATATAGTGTATTTCCTATTTTAATTATATTGACAAATTCTGTAATTAGATAATTAGAAATGAACAGCTAACCCTATACAGTAGAGTTAGAAAATACTCTAATTACTTGATCTTGCGGTCATGACTTCAATTCAAATGTATGGAGCTAAGTGTTTATACCTATGAAGGCACTTAAAAAAAAGATTAAAATACTTAATATTTTCAGTTTCACGTATTCACAAATCAGTATCGCTTACTGAATTACCAGTTAAAGTATATTTGATATAAATGTTTTATTTCTTTGCAAGTGATGTCAGGCAACTAGCCAAAAAGAAATTACAAGAGCCAGAACTATAGCTAAAAGAATGGTATCTGGAAGGCACAAATGTGTGTTTATTATCTGTATTGCTTGTCAGAATATTTGCATGTGTGAAGAGTGAAAAGGAGGAAGAATAACAGGAATTATAAAGATACAGTGATCAAAACATTAATCAGAGAAAATAATTTTTTGCTAAATTAAACAAGAATCTTTTCTGCTATACACAATGGCTGGAGCACACAAAGAATTGTTGAAGTTTAAAATTACGTTATGAGAGTGAGAGGATAAAATGGTATTTTCCATAGCGGAAGCTAAACTGATCAGTGGCTCGTATTTTCTTTTCCTCTCTTTAGACACCAGAACACTTGCAGAAGCCCTTCTTGTAGGCATTCACACCCACTGCTGGTTTCAAACACAGCTCAGATTTGGCTTTCCTCACTCCATCCGAACACAATTGAGCAATCTCTCGATACCCCTGCTGGGTAGTCCATCCCTGCTCCCATCTTCTGTGGATTACCTTTTTCCATTTGACATCACTAGCTTCCTCTTCATCCATACCGATCTTCTGCCATGCTTGCTCTTTGGCTTAGTTATCATGCTTGCTTCCTGCACAACAGAAAGGATTGTTCTTGTGCTTTGAGGAATTTATTCTTGAAGATTAACCAACCCTCCCAATCCCCTTTGCCCATTGGATCCTGCCAATAAGATCCCTGACTAAGCTAAAATCTGCTCTCCTGAGTCATTATTCTACTACTTGCCTTGTTCTCTTCTCTTAGGATTTTAAACTCTATGATCTCATGGTGCAGCCAAGGCTACCTTTGAGCTTCACATCTTCTACCAGTTTCTACCATTGTTTATTAGCAATAAAGGTCTCTAAAGAAATTGTCTTCAATGAATTCTAGAAATCTGGATTTCTTGCACCCTGTCATATTGTCCTGATGACAGATACTGAGTTGGTTGAAGTCTCCCCTGAGTATGAAGTCCCATGATTGCTGGGCTCCTTCAAGCTGTCAAAAGGCTTCCTCTACTTTCTTGATCAAGGAGTCTGTAGCACGCACCTACTAAAGCACCGATTTCTGCCATAAGCTCACAGCTGGCCCGTAGCCTGTTCCTAGGCAAAGCTCTGTTCACTCCAACTACTCCTTTGCCTTGACTGCACCTTCTCCTTGCCTTCCTTTCTGGCAGTTTGCTTCAGACGAGAAAAAAAGTAAGGTTTTAGTACTATAAGATGCTTCGTCCAGATATTCATTAGGTATGCATGGAGTTCCTCTTGGCAAACCAAGTTGCAGGGTCATGACTAAAGTACTTTATTATAATAGACTATGACTTTCATCAACTAATAGTGTTTTTTTAGGACTTGGAATTAATTTTGCTTTTAATTCCTTAAATATAACGGAGAAATAAAAATCCTTTTCATCATTTCTGAGATCTGGAACCAAAAAGTCTGCATAATTCTCTAGGACAACAGATTATACTGTCATTTCTGAGGAAATGGAAAAAGAATTTTTTCAGAATTAACATTATATTAAGAAGTGAGTTTTTAATGAAAAAGAATACTATTTTAGCTTAATTAAAAGTATTTTTAAGCTTGTTTTTCTAAATAAAGGTTTACATGTTATACAGATGGATTTTATATGGTTATGTATATGTATTCTTTATTGTATGTCTTATAAGACTGTTAATATAAGAATAAAATTATAGCAAATGTTGTAGAAGTTAAAATAACGGTTTGGCATACTCTGATCTTGCAGTGCTTCATAGTCCTTATCAAAGCAGATAAATAAGAAGCTGCCCTTTGCTTCAGCAAAAGAAAATGAAAAACAAAAGAAAACACTACATCATTGCACCACATCTTTCAAGAACAGAAAATAAGTCAAAATGCAGTAGACAAAATTAGACTTCCTGTCTCATTCTAACAATTAAACAGTCCAGTCCTTCTGAACGATATTTTATATTTTATTATTTTATTATTATCAAGTTTAATTCTTTGAAGTCACACAAAAGAGGAGAGAATTTGTAGGTTGTTCTCTTAAGAAGTCTTGCAAAAAATGAATTGTGAAAAATAACTGAAATTTAGTGAAAATAAATACTTAAAAATACCAGGGTTTTTATATGCAAGACAGACCGCAACATCACTGAAGAATTTCAATTTCAGTATTCTTTCCTTATAAATGTGTACATATATTTGATCAGTTTACGTGTGGAGTTACCAGGGTTGCTAACAGGAAAAAGCAGTTGGACCTAATGAACTGAGAGCTCCCCTTCTTTCTGAAGTTTTGCAGTTATTCTTATAAATGTGCATTTAAATAGTTTGAGGTAGCATGAATATCTAAGTAAGTAAGAGATCCATGGGAGAATGGGATGAATTGATTGTAATTGTCTTGGAGTTTTGATGCCTAGTAGGTACTATATGTATTTAGTAACATATTCTGGTTTTTTGTTTCTCCATTTTTAATTACAGATGGAGCCTAGTTAAAGGCAGAGCTTGAGTTTTGTCTGTAGATTTTGTAGGCTTTTTAATTAATAATACACCTCATTAGTTTTTAAATTATAGTTGAATGAAGACAATGACTGATAAGAAAAATATGGATTTTTTGTTAGTTTGCTTTGGGCTTAATATGAATGAGGCTCAAGTATGTTCTATATTTGGATATGGGTATTGTTTGTGTTTTGAATAGATCATGATTAGTAATTAAGTATACAGAAAGTATAGTCCACAGATAAATCAGAGTATTTGCTATTGTATCGCAGTTTTGTACTAAAAGAAGTTTGTTTATCCTTCTTCAACATTTGCATTTGTGTTCTCATCACTCAGGTAATTTCACAGCTTCGGATCCTGAGCAGGTCAGTAACTGCTGGCTGCAAATTTGACAGAGAAATATGGTCTACTGAGCTCTCTCCCGTCCTCAACCTGTGGAAGAAACTTAATCAGGTAGGAAAGTAGCTAATTTGAAAATACAACTTTTTTTTTTTTTTTCCCCCAGTAGCTATATTAAAATTGAGGTCTAAGTAATTATCTTGAATACTGAAACATAGGAAGTGAAAAGGTAATGAAATGTATTTGAGTTGCAAAGTACAATATTACATGTATGTAATTAGCTATGAAGTCTGTATGTGGGATAACAGGCTATCACTTTTTTCTCCATATGGAGGTGAGACCACATGTGAGACAACATTAAAAGCTTGTATGTGTTTCCAAGAACACTAATATATTTTAGATCTGAATTTAGTCTCTTAATTTCTCTAATACTCACAAAGCAATGTTTAATGATTTTAAATATTAAATTAAGTTTTTCCTGTATAATACTGAAATACAGTACTAGCTTTAAATTGAGGTTCATTAAAATCCTTGCTACAGTGCTTGCAATATCCAGTATCACTTCCTTTTTTGTTCCTTTGTTGTTCTGGTTTAGTTTGGTGGTGTTTTGTTATTTTTTACGTAGATTGTAAAGCTTGATTCTCAGTCATTGAATTCTTATTGTGGGTACCCATTTAGCTGTAATGTGTGTGAATTCTCTTTGAAAAGCAGATACTGCGCGTACTTGGGAAGGATCCCTCTCACCTCATACTAGATGCCTCCTAGACATTTTTCTCCTTCCCAATAACTTAGAGATCACAAACACTGTGGCCCAAAAAATGTCTTGTACACAACACCATTGGAATGAGAAAAATCTTTCACTTACTGAAATAACCGCATACAAAGAAGTAACATGAGGTGCACATTAGGATTTGCCATTACATTTTGAAATCTCTCATTAAATTCACATTTAATCCATGCTAAGTGTATGATATGTCATGTTTTTGTCAAAATAATCTTTTGATACTAGATAACTTCATGTTGAAATCTGTGGCCTCTGAACATGGACTGTTATTAACCAGGTCTGTGATCCTGTAAGAAAAAGGAGTATTATTTCAATGTGACACCTTCCATTAT